>JAMLFT010010450.1:0-11824 GCA_026544285.1 Pachyrhizus erosus
ATATCTTATACATATTTTTATTTATTTTATTTACTTATTAAAGTTTATTCTAGATTTTATTTTTAATATTCCTTAATATGCTAAATAAAGTTTCTAACTACTTTATTTACATTGAAACAAGAATATTTTCATTAATTTAAAAATTAGGATGTTACATTATTAGTTTCTTTAAAAGGTTTGTTCCTAATTTTAGTACCATAGCTGCACCTTTGATTGAGTTAGTCAAGAAAAATGCAGGCTTTAAATGGGAGACAATTTAAGAAGAAACCTTCCAAACCTTTATGGATAAGTTAACTCAAGCTCCAATTCTTGCTTTAACAAACTTTCAAAAGTCCTTTGAATTGGAGTGTGATGCCTACAATGTGGGTATTGGAGTAGTCTTACTTCAAGAGGGTCATCCCATACGTTATTTCAGTGAGAAGTTGAAGGGTGGCCATCTCAATTACTATACCTATGACAAAGAGCTTTATGCTCTTGTCAAAGCCTTACAAACTTGGCAACATTATTTTTTGCCCAAAGAGTTTGTGATCCACAATGATCATGAATCTCTCAAGTATTTGAAGGGGCAAGGTAACCTTAACAAGAGACATGCAAAATGGGTAGAATTTCTAGGATAATTTCCTTATGTCATAAAGCATAAGCAAGGGAGGACAAATGTGGTAGTTGATGCCCTCTCTAGGAGATATGCCTTTATCTCCTTGATGGATTCTACTTTGCTAGGTTTCCATGGCATAAAGGAGTTGTACAAAGAGGATAATGAGTTATTTAAGATATTTGATTTATGTGAGGATAAAGCCTATTTGGACTTCTTTAGGTAGGAAGGATTCCTTTTCAAAGGAAAGAGATTATGTATACCCCATAGTTCTTTTAGGGATGTTTTGATGAAGGAAGCCCATGAAGGAGGATTAATGGGTCATTTGGGAGGGGGGGGGGGTAGAAAAGACTTTTGAGTATCTTGCATGAACACTTCTTTTGGCCTAAGATGAGGCATCAAGTAAATTTTTTTTGTAAGAAATGTGAAGTGTCATAGAGTTAAGGTTACATTAATGTCCTATGGGTTGTATCAACCTCTTGTACCTTCTATTCCTTTGACAGATCTTGCTATGGATTTTGTCCTTAGTTTGCTTAGGACAAAGAAAGGGAGGGATTCAATTTTTGTGGTAGTGGACAGGTTTTCAAATATGACACATTTTATTCATTGCTATAAACATGATGATGCATGTCATGTAGCTAACTTATTCTTTAGGGAAGTAGCGAGATTGCATGGTATGCCTCAAACCATTGTATCTGATAGAGATCCCAAATTCTTGAGTCACTTTTGGAGGACATCAAAGGGAAAGTTAGGAACTAAGTTGTTATTCTCCACATCTTGTCATCCCCAAATTGATGGACAAACAGAAGTGGTTAATAGAACTTTAGGATAATTGTTGAGGTATATGGTTCAAAATAACCTCAAAACTTGGGAGGAGTGTTTACCACACATTAAATTTGCATGTAATAGGGTAGTTAATGAAAATACTTTCTATTCACCATTTGAAGTGGTTTATGGATTTAATCCTCTCACTCTTTTGGACTTGTTGCCTCTTCTTGGTATGGAACACATGTCTAATCTTGATGGCTTGTTTAGGGAAAATTTGTGAAGGAATTGCATGAAAAGGTGAAAAATCAAATTGAAAGAAAAATAGAATATTATGCAAAGCAAGCCAATAAGGGGAAAAAGGCAACGATATTTCAACTCAGGGACTTGGTTTGGATTCATGTGAGAAAAAATAGATTTCCTTCTTAAAGAAAATCTAAACTTCAAGCATGAGCTAATGGTCCTTTTAGAGTGGTAGAAAGGATAAATGATAATACATACAAAGTAGAATTACCTGATTCTTATGGAGTTTCTAACACTTTTAATGTTTTTGATTTGTCTCTTTTTGTTTCAAGTGATCTAGATCTAGATTTAGATTCAAGAACAAATCCTCTTAAAGAAAGAAGGAATGACACATGCCTAGCTTCTAAAGAGGGGGATTGGAACATGCAAGGTCCTCTTACTAGAGCAACGAGGAAGAAACTTGAATAAAAGATTGATCTCTTTGTGGATTTTTGGGCTTTCATTGGATCACAAGACAAACTTGGACTTTGATAGTTTAGGAGCTTTGATTTAGGCCTTTGTATTTTTGGCCATATTAGTTAGGATCTCTGTGTGAGTGTATTTTAGTTTTGGCCCATTAGAATATAGGAATTGGATTTGTATTGTTGAGTTTAGACTTGGTTGGGCTTTATCACTTGTCTTGAAGCCAAACCGCCACCTTTCTTGTGTGTTTAGATCGTGCTATGTGAGTTTGGATGCCAATATAAGACACCAAGTCAAACTTGTAGTCAACAACTTTCATTTGAATAATAATTGAGATTTTTCTCCATTTGTGAGAGCTAGATTTCTCTCTAGGATTCCAGGGAAGAAGTTACTTTTCCTTATCAATCTAGATTGATTTATGGCAGATTTCTACCATCTCTTATCCTATTCTTAGAAATAGGTGGTGAATCCATCTCTTTTCTCCACCATTTCTTGTTCTTGAAGCTTAAATTGAAGATTATAGTGAAGATCCCTAGAAGAAATGTAGCAAAGGGTGCTTTAGTTTGAGTAAGAATAAGAGGATGTATATACACCCATATCTTTGTAAAGTTTGCAGAGTAGGCAACAAACTTCTTCTATTGCACATCAAGCTTCCAATTCACCTTTATAAGCCACCTTAGTCCTTTGAAGCTCATTAAGGACCTAAGCCATTTCTTATCTTATTGGTTGTCGTTCAAACATGTCCATGATGTCATTAGGATCTTCAACAATGCTAAACTCAAAATATTCAAAAGGAAACTTTGATGAAAGTAGTTGAATTGTGAATGAGAACTTCAAAGGAGACACAACCACAAATTGTCATTGTGAAAGAAGGATTGCATTATAATGGGTAGCCTCTACATGAGAAAAAAGAACCTTTTTCTTGTTAGCATCTATTCTTGAAACATATGCATAAAGAGATTATATTGACGTATGCATGCAACTTTTTCTTTTGTTAGCACATCCTTCTAAGATAAATGACGTAATTCACACTTGAATATAGCACTCTGTGTGACTCAAACAAAACATTTAGTTCGATCATCATTTGTGGTAATTTATTTACCTTTATAAATGTCTTGAAAGACTTGATGAACAATAGTATGGTAATCTTGAATGTGGTAGTTTCCTTAGCCATATAAGTGAACCAACCTCCAAACATAATTGGATGCCCTAAATTCAGTCTTTCAATCTTCTTCATTGATTTTGTGTGTAGACACACTTCTAATCTATAGGAAGCCATCTTGACCTCTAATTCAAGATTGAAATCACTAAGTTTCCAACTTGAAAACTCAAGGCTTTCTTCAAGATTCAATGCAAGATCTTCAAAATAAAATGGTTTCCTTGGACTAGGGTGTACCCAAGACATCAAAATTCGGTTTGAGGCAAGGAGACCTAAGAGTTGTTGGAGATTATATGGTCTTATGTAGGGTGGTTTGTGAAAGAAAATTCCCTTTCTTTTTCACACTTCAACATGAGGACGAAATTTCATTCTAGAAGAGAAGTTTTGAATGAAAATGATCCCATTAGGGTTTAGAGCAACCCAAGGTCTTGATTCAAAGACTTGAATCACTAGATCATATTCTATGATAATAGTAGATATTTGATATTCTTCATATGGACGAGAAGGAAGATCAATACCTGGTAACTTCTGAATGTATAACTTATTATAATCAATAACATTGAAATGCATGTCCTCATCTTCAGGTGTGAGAATATGTCAATTCCTCCACTATTGTGATTCTTCCCGTGGATTACATCTCTTCACCTTGAATCTATGATAGTGTCTTACATTGACTTCCTTGAGAGGAATAACGATGTGGTTAGGAACCTTGTAGAAACATTATGAAGGCTCCTGATTATCTAGTTTAGAAAACATGGTATGATGATTTTAGGGGGTTTGAATAAACTGGTAAATATTTTTTATATAGGAATTAAGGCATTCTTGATATCTAGATTTTGTTTTCACATAGCTTCTAAACGATGTCATCATTTAGTCTGAAGATTAAGAAGTGGAATTTGTGGAAAGAAAGGTGGAATGCGTGCAAATAGATCACCGTCTTCAAATGTTTTAACTATTGATGCATTCATAAATGTAGCTAGAGAAAATTAAAGTAGAGCTACATTTATATGTTTTACTTCCACAAATGAAATGCTAGGTTCCAGAGCAATTGGTTGAAGCTCCTTGCGTCTTTCCTTAAGATTTGTTGATAAAATAGAGGCATAAAGTTTAGTGAAAAACTAAATTCATTTTGTAAGATCGTTTGTTGGAAAAATTTCTTTAGATGAAAAGGCTATAGCAGAGTTAAAAATAGTTTGTTCAAGAAGCTCTTCTTTTTGGACTTGAAGAGTTGCATCTTGTTTTTTCTTTTTATTAGCTTCTAGCTTAGAGAAAGTTGTTGCATGCTTCAACTATTGTTCTTGTCGGGTAGAGTAAGGTTTAGGAACTAATGGTTATGTTTGGCATTTAAGAGGTGGATTAGGTGCGTTAAAAGGTTTTCTTTTTAAGGAGAGTTGATCAGATATATTAACAATTGCAGGAACACATGTAGGAGTTATTTTGCTATTTAATCATGTGGCGTCACATTTAGGGACCTTGGACTGGTTGGTTTTAAACCAATAGTTATTTAAATTGTTGTCATATCTTTATTTTATTTTTTTAGTAATACATTATGATTTAAATATCAATTTTATTTTTGAAAAATAATATTTTTATTTTAATTCTTTAATTTTTTATTTTGATTCTTTAAAAAAATTTATTTTAATTCTTGTTGAATAACAATATTAAATGATGTTATAATAATGACTTTCATGATGCAATGATTCAATATTTAATCAAATTATATCTATCGATCAGTGTCATTTTATACATCTTACTATTTTTCATGATACTACAAATTTATTAGCAAAGAGACAAAGAAATAGATACATTATTCCATTTTAATATCCTAATAACATTAAAGAATGTCGTAATAACAACTTTGACAATGTAATAATTCAATATTTAATCAAATCATATATATAAATCATTTTCATTTTACACATCCTACTATTTTTCATGATATTACATATTTATTAATAAAGAGACGAAAAAATAGATTCATTATTCCATTGCAGTTCTAATCTATTCAAGAATAAGACAAAGAACTACTAACAAATTGTAGTATCTTGATTGAAATACCAATCAATAGTACTTTTCATCGAAATAACATTCTTGGTTATTTTAATGATCCTCAATATCGAACATAGAACTTGAGAATTACTAAATATAGGATTATAGGTATAAATTTTATTTTTTTTAAAAATATTTTTTTTAGTTAAGTATCAAGAAGATCGTCAAAGAGTCTAACATAACATATGCATATAATTTTTTCCAGCAATATATGTTTTTAAATTGCTATTTGTTTAAAATAATTAATGATGTTAAACTAGTTAATGAATAATTTAAAAATGTATTTTGATAAAAAAAGAATACATATGACTATTTTATTAAGTTTCTTGATGACGTGATAATTTATATAATTGTCAACATCGTTGTTATTATTTAAAAGATGATAAAAACTAAAAGTAAAAAATGACTTAAGAACAAGGATTAAAATAAAATAATCTAAAAAATTAAAATAAAAAAAATTATATTTGTCAAGGATCAAATTTATATTTAACTCTAAAATTATTATGTATTTCAATTTAGTTTCCTAATTAATTAAAATGTTTTTTAAATTTAAAAACTATATTTTTATTTCAAAATCTGATTATTGTTTTAAAAATATATTTCAAACTCCACATGTTTATGTGTTTCGACCTCTACCACTTCCTTTGCTTCTTTGTGGGAGGTGGAAATGTGGGCAAATTGGTTGGACACATGACTCGAGATGTTGACGCTTTTGCTCGATGTTATCATTCTCAATGTTTTCGTGTGAACTCTTCTTCACTAAGCATAGATATTTTTTCATGTTACTTTTATTTTCAATAATTCAGTTTTAGTGGTATCAGTTGTTTAATATTGCACTTAAGTCCAAGAAGGCAAGAACCTACTAGTGCCAGCTGTAATTTGAGTAGTGCTACTTCATGAGTAATGTGCTCCGTAGCCTTGCTTATCAAGACCCCTCCTCAATAATATTATACAAGTTAAACGTATTTTTAATCTCCATAATTATTGATTTTTTTTTATTTTTAATATTTAACTTGATTCATTATTTATTTTACATCAATTTTATTTTTAAAATATTTTATAAAATAAAAAATAAAAAATTAATGAGATTAAAATCCACCTTTAACATTCTTAGGATACCATAGAAATTCCCTGATACTTCAGCTTTTACAACAGCATTTAGGATTCCATATCTGCTACCCATATGCATCAAGTTCAAGGATCCCATAACATCATAATGGTTTATCAAAAGGTCAAACTAACGTTTCACTTCATTGTTTTTGCATATGCTGCAATGTCCTAAGATATATATACTTTGGTTCGCTGTATAAAATACTAAATAACTGAATATGGGTAATGTTACTATTTTCCCATATCACTTTGAAGGTTATGTGTTCTAATATCAATCTCCTTGACTATTATTGGATATGTGTTTTCAATATTATCAAAGTAGGTTTCATTTAAAGTTGAATAAGTCAATTAGTAAAGATAAAAATATTTTATTAGGTTGTTAGTGAATTAGTTAGTTTTAAATTTTATTATTCAGTTATTAATAACAGATCCTAAAATCATGAAATATGATTTTTTTAGTTATTTTTTATGTATTTAAATACAAGTTAGATGTAATAAAATAATATACTTCTATAGTGCAAAACAAAATTATATTATTTCTTTATTCTTTATCCTAAAATTAAAACTAACAATTGGTATTAAAAGCCTTATTCTTAAGAAACTTATAAAAGTGAGGGTAGATCACCATAAACGAAGAAACCGACATATCATCAATTACTTTTCCAATGTTTGATGAAAAAAATTATCAATTTTGGGTCATGAGAATAAAAGCTTACTTAGAAACACTAAATCTTTGGGAACTTGTAGAAGAGGATTATAAAGTTCTTTTTCTACTAGACAACCCCACAATAGTGCAAATCAAAAATAAAAAATCAGAAGGACAGAAAAATGAGAAAGTCAAAAGCAAAAGCTTGTTTCTTTGTTGTTTCATCCATTATCTTCACTTAAATCATGACATTGAAGTCACAAAAAGATATATGATATTTTCTCAATAAGGAATATAAAGGAGATGTTAGGATCAAAGGGATGAAAACTCTCAACTTAATTAGGGAGATTGAAATTCAAAGGATGAAAAAGTCTAAATCAGTAAAGGAGTATTCTGATCGATTTCTTGACATTGCAAATTGAGTTAGGTTATTCGGTAGGAGTTCAACGACTCTAGAATTGTCCAAAAAAATTTAGTTACTCTTCCTAAAAGATTTGAATCCACAATCTCTTCTTTAAAAAACTCTAAAGATTTGACAACTATTTCCTTGGCAAAAGTGTTGATTGTTTTACAAGCCCAATAACAAATAAGACTTATGAGATAAGAAAACACAATTGAAGGAGCTTTACAAGCAAAGTTACAGATTAACAAAAAAAAGAAAGAAAAGAATTGGAGGGCAGATTAGGAAGAAAGTGAAAAAAGTTTAGAAAGTAGATCAAGATATCCACCATGTCGGCATTATGGAAAGAAAGGTCATTCTCCATTTAAATGTTGGAGAAGACCCAATGTTAAGTGTAGTGAGTGTAATCAAATGGGACATGAAATTATTATTTATAGAAACAAGAATCAACCACATGGTGAAGAGGCAAAGGTTGCTAATCAAGAAGAGGAGGATTACTTGTTTTCTACCACATGTTTCTCTAACAATGAATTAAGTCAAAATTGGCTTATTAAAGTGGGTGAACTAATCACATGACAAACAAAAAGGATCTATTCAAGGAACTAAGCATTGCAAACATATCAAAGGTTCAAGTTTGAAATGACAAGTACATTGTTGTGAAAGGAAAAGGAACAATATCAATTTAAACCTACTCAAGTACAAAGTTCATTTCTGATGTGTTGTATATTCTTGAAATTGATAAAAAAAAAATTGAGTGTTGGACAACTAGTTGAAAAAGGTTATAAAGTGTTGTTTAAAAACAAAAACTGCACAATTAACGATGCATATGACAATGACATTTTTCAAGTAAAAATGACAAGGAAAAACTTTGTTTTAAATCCATCGGAGGAGAAGCAAATTGTCATTCCAATAAAAGAGAATATGACTAAATTGTGATAAAAGAAAGAAGTTGAAGAAGAAGAAAAATAAATTGGTTTTAAAATAGCAACCCCCAAATCTCCTAGTAGTGTTATTAAATCCCCAAGTCTCCTAGTAGTGCTATTAAAGCAAAATCTACAACTATTGCGCAAGAACACATAAACAAGCAGATACAATTGAGAAAAAACAAATAAAAGAAAAAGTTGAGAAAATTGAGCATGATGAGAAGTGTGTAAAAATTTTGAATTTAGAATTAAAGATTATTGAATCAAAGATAAAGAGTTATGATGTAGAAATGTTATCACTAAATATTGAAATTAAAGTGTTGACTGAGAAATGCTAAGGCTCAATCATACGAGAGAGAAGCAAAAGTATTTCAATTATTCAAAAGTATTGAAAATTAAATTTTTGAGAAAGAAGCTAAGAGTTTGTAATCTCCAAGACAAGGAAGAGTGTTGAATATGTGTTTTAAATGCTGTCAAATCAGTTTTAATTTAAATTTGAATAAGTCAATTAGTAAATATAAGAATATTTTATGAGGTTGTTAGTGAATTAGTTAGTTTTAAATTTTATTATTCAGTTATCAGTACCAATTCCTAACATCATGGAACATGATTTTTTCAATTATTTTTTATGTATTTAAATACAAGTTAGATTTAATAAAATAACATACTTTTACCGTGCAAAATAAAATTATATTATTTCTTTTTTCTTTATCCTAAAAATAGAACCAAAAACTATAATTGAAATTATAGTGGTGGACTACTTTAATGTCTATTGTTTTGGTTTACTTCTCACAACTCAATTTGGTGGATTTCTTACAGAATGCAAGGCCTCTCCATTTTCATGAGATAGTGTCCATCTTGGAAGCTGGATCCTGAATTTTTCTCTATTGACAAACCACTTCAAAATAATATATCTCTGAGATGCTTACTGAAATGTAATGCTGGCCAATGGCCACAAATCTGTTTCTTGCAAAGCTTAGGATCATCTTCCAATTAGGTGACATGAAAAATTGTATTCTACCCAATCCCATGAACCAAAAATATATTCAATTAATAAACACAGTTCTCTTCTCTAATTTGTCATTTCTTGTATGTAGAGATAAATTCTCGATGGCAATGATGTTCCAGTTTGACCATTCTTTCTCATGTGCTCTAAACTAAAAGTTGAGCATAGTTGCAGGTGAATGAAACAGAAAGGAATGTTGCAGAAACGAAAAGTGGCAACTAACTCTCTTGACAGAGGATCAAAGAAAAGAATGTTGCAGCAACCATAGTACCAATCTATTAGTACTAGGCCAGATATATACACCAAGAAATTACATCAACAAAAAGATGGAAACATTTAATGCTGAACTAGCCATGACTGAAACTGAAACAACCAAGACATAAAAGGAACTCATTCACCAACATTCTAGTATGCCACAAACCACACAATCTGCTAAAGAACATACACCTATACATTACCAATGAAACATGTGAGTGAACTCAGCCTTACCTAGTACTATAGTACGTTCTAATTTGCTCAGGAGTGAAGTCTCGGATAGCCAGTGATATGTGATTACAGGTGAGGTTGAGCAGGTCTCGGATACAAAGATAGTCCGCAGCCTGCAAAGAATAATATAATACTATAAAGCAGCAAATTGCTAGCATCAAGCAACACAAATCAGCTAAAAAATTACAGAAACTTTCAATTTCAGACAAAAATCAGCAGATTTTTACATAACTTACAAATTCCTAATTTGGACTAAAAAATCCTAAACAAAGTCCCAATTGATAAATCAAATTAACCAATCATAAAAATTCTCAATTTCCGAGTCATAAGCTAAATTAAATCAATACAATAACAACTAGAAAAAGGAGTAAATAGACAATTTAGTCCTTAAATTTTTATCTTGCTATCATTTTAGTCAATCAAACTACGAAAAACTTAAATAAGTCTCTGAATTTTGTGAGGATTCATTTAAGTCTTTGAAAATACCTTTTTTTTTCTTATTTTGGTTCGTAGTATGAGGACTTGAGTGATAATAATAAGTCAAGGGAATATAATAAAAAAAAGGAATTAATTTTAAGAACTTTAATAAAAATATAAAAAATTCAAAGACTTATTTAAATTTTTATTAGTTTCAGATACTCAAATAACAGCAAGATACAATTCAAAAACTAAATTAAAAATTTATTAAAAATAATATAAGAAAAAATAAAAATAAATTACATTAATTACTTCTAAAATTTTATAAAATTAAACAAAAACTCTTTGTCTTTTTTACTCTTACACTAACTCTTTAATTTTTAAAAATATATAAACTCTCTATATTACGCTCCATATTACTTAAACTTCTTTCTTTATTTAAAAAATATTATATTGAATTCCTTTAAACTGACTGTACCAAAGATTTTATAAAACAATACAAATACTCTTTATTTTTCTTATTCCTACACTGATTCCTTAATTTTTTTAAAAACATATACCAGCAATTCATATTACAATAATTTTCTTATTTGTTTAGAAAACGAAGATTATTAAAAATGTTAAAAAAAGAAAAATCAAAGTTTACATAATTCCACAAAACCTCAAGTCTAATAAGTGAAATGTATCCAAGAAAAAATGGGTAGGAGAGTAGAGAACCGACCAGGACGAGATCAAAGAGGTCTCCCTTGTTAAGCCCATGGACGAAATTATGGTCCCATTCTTCCAACTCTTCAACAGCTTCCATGAAAATGGTGCCCCCATCAACCATCTGGACCTGGACGTGCTTCTCGCAGTACTGGATGACTTTGGCAAGAATCGGGCCATTAACATGCAAGACAGGGACGCTTGTGAAGCTGCCGCTGACGCAATCAGTGTAGAGGTTCTTGATGGTCAGTGATTTGAATGCCACCTCTTCATCAACCTCAAAGGCTTCGCCGCTGGAACTGCTCAGAGTGATCTTCTTCGGCATTGCTCTTAAAGAAACCCTCAAGAAATCGATTTGAAATTCATAAGTGGTGTGATGAGTCTGCTTTTAGATACATTAGGTGAGTGGCAACAAAAGGTTTGTTTTAGTACCTCTTCGAAAATGGAAGACGAAATCGCCAAACGTTGAAGACGAAAGCGCTAAGGGACGACTTTGTGGGTTTGACCAGTTTGTTCGAATAAGTCAGTTTGGGCTCGGTTGCACCGTTTCTTCACCCCGTTCTGAATAAAATTACATATTTATAAAATATCTATTTTCTGAAATTATATTTATCCCTTGTGACTTTTTATGTTTTGAATAAATCATATTAATATTTGCTTAATTTTTTTTCAAATTACTGGTAATATGTTTTTTTTTTAATTTATCTCATCGATATGTGTTACTATAGTTATTTTTTAAGGAGTTAATGTAATATATTAAAGGTATTTTTAAATGTTAAGAAAAATTGACGTAGGAATAAAGAAAAGAGTAGTGTTGTATGTAATTTGAATTTTTTTTTTAGAGTGTGAGTGCATTTTTTG
>JAMLFT010010451.1:0-11823 GCA_026544285.1 Pachyrhizus erosus
TAATAATATTTTTTTATTAATTAACAATATAAAATCATTATATATTGTCCGTTGAACTTTATTAAATTAATGAAAACACTAATTTATAATTAATTCATAAATTTAATTATAACCAAATCAGTGATAATTAATTTTTGTATTTTATACATTACACTAAAATTTAAATCAATATATATTTATAATATATTAATTAATAGGTTGCAAGAACAAAAAATTGTTAGTCAATAGGGTATCATATCAGTTCATAAAAAAATAAAAGTGTCAGTGTAATATAAATCTTTTAATTATAATCTAATTATAAATTATTACGTATAATAAAATAATTAATTTTTATAATGATTATTTTAAAAATTATATTTAAGTTTACTTTCAATTAATTAAACATAGTAAATGAAAATTATACTCATTTCTATTTATTTTTTTGTTGGTATTGATACTCATTACTAATTACACTTAAAATAAATCTAAACATTACATATTTAAAATGATGTCATCTTAACTAATTGGCCAATCATTTAATCAAACCGGTGAATTCCATTCCCACTATACTTTTTTATTAGTTACCACCCTTAGCCTATCCCTATAATTAAATTAAATTAAATATAAGAAAACAATAATCTAGCTGTAGGCAGATGTTGTATGGATCTTAGATGTGTTCCAATTGAGAGTGAACCTTTCCTTATCTGTCCTGGTTGCAAAGTTGTTTCTCCATCCTTTTCTTCAAGCTATGTAAGATTACAATTCATTTTGTCCCTACTCTAATTTTTATGTACTATATTTTATATTTTTTCATTTTTTTAATACATGCACTTTAAGCATTAATTTCTTTCACTTTAAATTTACATGTATAAGGGTAATTATATATAGTATTTTATTAATATTTATAATTTTTTATTTTTCTTACCACATTATATAATTTATTATATTTATATTTTCTTTTTGTCTTTTTTTTTGACGTAGTCTATAAATATCTTTATAAAAGAATTTTTAAAAATAAAATATTTAAATAACATAATTATATACTTAAAGATTATGTAGCATAATATTTATATTTATATAATTTTGTAGTAGGAAGAGAGAGATGAATTTTCTAAGAAATTTGACCCTTTCTTTTGTTTTTGTTCTCTCTCCTCCTTTTCTCCCACTAAATATAATAGAATGTGGCATTTCAATTCAATTAGCCCCAAGTTACACTTCCACTCAAGAAGAAGGAATGCTCTATCTTTCTCTCTCTATCTCTTTCTCTTAATCTTTCACTTTCTCATTCACCCACACTCCCTCTGTTTTGTAAGAAGACTAAGTAACCCATCTCAATCCTCCGTCAGATCTCCTTTTTTCAGCTCACACAACACCCACGAATGCTGGTGCCCAAGAAAACAACCCAAATCAAAAACGCTTTCGCAACGCACAAAACGGCGTCGTATGCAAACCCCAAATGAAGTGCAAGAAACATACCTCAGACCTTAGCAGCACCGTCGGCGTCTGCGCCTCCTGTCTAAGAGAACGCCTCATAGCCCTCATCGCCGCCCAGGCTCAAGCCCAAGCCCATCATCCCCAGTCCCAATTAACGCGAGTCATCTCACGCACCTCCGACGAATATTCCAGAAACTCAGACCCTAACCCTCCGCCACCGTTAATTTTCCCTCGCTCCGTTTCGCCCTACGTCTCTCGCCGCAAGTCAGACTACGCCGCCGTATGGCACGGCTGCGACGACCGCCGCGAGAGGCTATTCTACAGCACTCCGCAGCTCGGTCCCACCTTCTGCGGCGGCGATTCCGCCTACAACGCCGACACAAGGTCGTTCAAGAAACGCTTGAACAAATTCCGAATATTCGCGAAGATTTTCAGGTCCAGATCGGAGAAGTTCCAATCGGATCCGTCGTGCGAACAAGCCTCCTACGCATCGCCGTCGTGGTTCTCGGCGTTTTTCCCTACGCGCCGGAAGAACAAGGATCGGACCAGAACGACGGAGGAATACTCTACCGCCGCGCGGCGGCGGCATCGGCCGTCGGATCGCGGAATGTCGCCGGTGACGACCGAGGATTTCGGCGACGAATGCGATCAGTCGCCGTCTGCAAGCGGATACGTCTCAGAGGCTTCGCCGTGGTGGCGGAGAACGCCGACGGTTGCGCCGTCTGCGCGGCGGTCGCGGTTCGGGCACACGAAGAGCGCGTCAGGTTCGGGCATGGCGCTTTGCCTGAGTCCGCTGGTTCGGGCGAGTCCGAACCGGAGGTGGAACCACAAGGGATTGCCTCCGGAGATGGCGGCGGCAGCGGAGGTTAGGGCTGCAGCGGCGAAGCCTCACCTCTCCGCCGCGGCGTCGTTTTGCGCGAACCGTTCCAGGAAGCTTGCGGATTTTGGACGAGTCAACCATAACCGTTGATGTTGTTGACCTTTCATATAACCCGACCCGACCGGACCCGATCCGGTGATTTTCATTCTCGTTCCAATTGTTTCCGGTTTTGTGCACATTCTTCATTTCATTTCTCCATAAAGGAAAAAAAATCAAATATTTTTATTAATTCTCATTGTACACAAATTGTTTACTACATGAAACACAAAGTCTAGTTTTATTTTTATTTGTAAAAATTATTAAGTTAGTCCTATAGATGCATAAATTTTATATTTTAATTTTTATACTTAAAAATTATTTTTTTTTTAAATTTTTACATAAATATTTTATAATTTTTTTCTTTGAAATTACTTAATTTTACTTTTTAATTTTTACTATTCTTAAAAGTAAGAATCAAAATAAATATAAAAATTTATGTATAAAAACTAAAATAAATAATCTTTAAATATAAAAATTAAAAAATAAAGTTTGGATAATTATAGAGAATTTTATTTTTATTTTTTTTTACAGATACAGTTGACATCGGTGTGATTTTGTAATTACATATTTGATGTGATGTTACATTGAGTTTAATTGTTTGGGAAATTTGTATCGGATTAATGTTCTTAGGAATCTACCCGTACCACCTATACATTTTTTTCACAATGCTATAGCTGCTGGATTAAAGTCCATTTTTCCATTCTTCATTATATATTTAACTTCTCAACTTACAACTGAGCGCTTTCAATTATTAATTTTAAATTGTTAAAGTTAATTTTGTACTAATACATGTAAATATGAATAAAATGGTCGACAAGGTGGCTGCAGATGATAAAAAATAAATTCATATTCTAAAAGTCATATTTGTAATAATATGTGATTTTATGATAATATAAAATTATTTTATATTTTTACTACATAATTAGTAAACTTTATAAAAATGATTTCATTATAAATATTCAATTAGAAAAAATTATACGTTGAATTTTACACGGGAAAGGTGGATAAGTCTCTTACCATGGGAGAGGAATTTGTAATTGTTAGATTTTTGTTATTTTAATCTACGGATAAGATTTATTTATTTATTTTCTTATTTTTAATATTTTTTTCATTTCATCCATTTTTTCTTTTCCTTACTCTTAATCTTTTTTATCCCAATCACCATGTATCGTTCGTTATTGGAGACAATTTTTAACAACGACATTTTTTTCAATGATATTTTGCAAACTAAATCTGCTCGTTCTACTTTGTTCTTTCTTTTTCTTTATCTTTTCCCTTCTCCTAATTTGCAAACTAGATCTACTTCTTTATTTTAGAGATAGTTCATCGTAATTGGTCTGTTTCTTTCTTTTGTATTAGTAGAGATGCTAATAAGGTGGTTCGCCATTTAGTTAATCATGGTGTTAGGCATTCCTAACATATCTTAATTTAGGATGTTTCCTCCTCTTAGTTAACTATCCTTTTGATGAGGGATAACTCTAGTTGAGTTTCTTTTTGTATTTTTCTATCGTATAAAAAAATTCATATATGTTCATTCACCTCTAAAAAAATATGAAATCACAACAAAACAACCAGCAAAGAGAGAAATTTGTTGTTTCTAACAATTTGAACCCAAATTTTCTAGTTCAACTCCAAAATGAAAATGTGAAATCACAATGACAAAAAAACCATTAATCAGAGAAACAAGGGAGTTGTTTTACTTAATGTTGACGTCTTTGTGTTAACCTTAACACGGACAATGTTCGAGCTTCATTTTGGAACATGCGTTATTGAGCACTTGCGTGTGCGACATTGCAACTTGTGGCACCAAATAGTGTGACATTTCGGCTGCTTATGATATTCCTTGTTTTGGTGTTGGTGCGTTTACTTTTAGTGATTGTTATCACTGGCAGCGATGACGGAGAAGTACATATAAGTGTGGGGAAAAAAAATTGAGGGAGAAAGTTACAAGATTGATGAAGGAAGGTGGAGGCGTGTTTTAAGAAAATAAGAGAAAATATACGAAAAGAAAAATAGAAAATAGAAAAAGTCTAAGTTATTTATTTATAAGTTAATTCATCCAATGACTTAAAATTCTTTTCATATGGTGAAAAATCTACCCATCTTTCCCACCTTAAAATTCGTATTTTACACTGATTTTTAATTACAATTTATCGTAAATAATAAGTTTATTGATTTTTATAATAATTATCATAAATATTATATTGAGTATGATTTATAATTAAATGACAATATAAAATTATTTTTAGTTGTAGTATTTGAAAATTATTTTCAATTAACTACGAATTGATAGATAAAAATGTAATAAATTGATGTTTCAACAAATTTCAAAGTATGATTCAGTTAGTAAAAATGAGTTTTGTAATCTTTATTTTATCTAAGAGAGATATTAATTGTTTCATAATTTTATATTTTTAATTATAGTTTATCTTTATTAAAAAAAAATATATATATCTCTTTAATAAAGGTCATTTTGATATCCGAAACAAAAATAATGTCATTATATTTTCTAAAAATGGGAGGTGATGAGATTGATATTTAAATTGGACTTGCAAGAGAAATGTTCATATTTAATAATTTAAAAAATGTGATTAGAAAAAAGAATTTTACTAAAGGTAATTTGTTGGATTTTTTTATTAATATTAATTATCAACAAAATTGATAAATATTTTGCGCTAATAAAATGATTACCAAGAAAAAAAAATTAACATTTCATTGTATTTTAAGTAATAAGATATATAAAACAAAAAAAAAATGTTGACATTTTATGAAAATATGAATAAAAAAATTTAAAATGTCAATGCAAAAACTTTAATGAGAAAGGTACTAAATATAAGGAAAATAATTTCATTATAGTATTAATTTCATTTTAGCTGTCGTGTAAGATAAAAAATTTTATTTTAAAATAATTAAAGTTTTAACTTTTTAATGTAGTATTAATTATTATTATTTTATTTATATCCATAATATACTTTTTAATGTTATTATTAGTTTGTATAATATTTAGTAAAATTAATTAATACTGAAGTTAATTTAATAAAATTATTATTATTTTATTCTTTTTATAGATTAAATAAATTTTATTAATCTGTATAAAAAAAATTAGAAAGACAATTATAATAAGAAATAAAGGATATGAAAATTGAGTTTTAACTGTATTAAATGCGTATTTTGGAGTTGTGTGAACGGAAGATAAAAATTGCGTTAATTGCAACGAGTTGTGTTTAAAATTTGAATTGAATTAAATGGATGTTGAAACTGGGTCAAAGGAAAAAAAAAATACACGTCAATTATAATGCTTGAAGGATAATTTACAGGCTAATTTTTGTTAAACATTAGACACGGACGTACTTCCAAACACACTAAGGATTTTTCTCTTAATCCAAAAAATAAAAATAAAAAAGTTTAAACAAAAGCAATAATAAAAGAATAATGAGCTTATTGATGAACAGAAGAAGTAAAAAAATAAAAATAAAAATGAAGAGTGAGAAGAATCTCTATTTTTTTTAGAAAAAGAAACTTGAAACTGAAATGTGAAAAGTTATGATTATTAAAAAAAAAAATGGGAATTAATGGCTGATAGTTAAAAGAAGGTGTTGTTGGTGGATGAGAAAGTGAGAAAATTGAAATTGGTTTGAAGAAAAGTAAGAGATAGTGGTGAGGAGCATAATGAACGGATTGTGCTCCCCACTTCAAGTGTAAGTCAATAGCTCAAGTAGTGGGGCATTGGGTTGAATCTGAAATGAATGTTGCTGTTTGTGGTGATGAATCAGAACACACTAACCATTGCAAATGTTGCTGACGCTCATGTGTGGGACCCACTCCATTTAAGCACTTTCTGTGGCTCCTTCAATTCCCTTCTCTACCCTTTTTAATTGTCAACACTTTAATACATCATCCTTTCGTAGAATCTTCTATTCATTTCAGCAAACCCCACTTTTCTATTTGTTTTTTTTAGATTTATATCATTATTTACATAATCCGTTTTTGTTACTAACAACGATACTTGAGAGGTTCAGTCAATTAGTTTGAATAGAATGAGGTAATGATCACCAAAACAATAAAAAAGACTTCAAGGCACATATTCTCCAATTTGATTTATATCTATACTTTTTTAATTATTATCAGAAAAAATATTTAATTACAATTATTAACTTGTGGTTCAGAGATTACATATTTAATTACCAATTCTACTTGATTTTTAGAAATCCCACATAAACAAACTAAAAAGGAAGAAAATCATGTAAATTTTATTATGTATGTATTTTGAGGTATTGGTCTTCTATTGATCAAGTAAAACGCTATTCTAGAAAAGGACTTTCGACTGATTTCAAGGACAATACTTTTCTAAATAACATATTTTAATATGTTTAATGTACTGAAAAAGAAATTAATATGATTAATGTAGTGATTTCTTTCATTTTATTAACTTTATTTTTTTTTATGTTTTAAAACTTTTTTTAAGTAGAATTTCATATAATTATCTTATTAAATTATAAAGGAATTAGTTCAAGTTTTTTTTTTAATTTTTAACCACCACCATAAAATTGATAATTTTACATTAGGAATAAAAATCATATTCAAGTATTCGTCTCCAATGTTATATACCATGTCTTCATTTCTATGTTTAAAAAACCACACATCTTAATCTTTCTTTGGTTTTAATAATTATCTTTATTTCATAATTATTGTAAAATAAATGTTGATAATATATTATTTTTTACAATTTTAGTATTTTTTATAAAATAAATTATATGTGAGTTTCATTAAATAGCGTAGACTAAGATTATTTAATAAGATTAATATAAAACTTATTCAACAAAAAAAGGAAAATAGAATATGTACTTGTTCTATAAAATATTTTTATATTATTATTCAATCACAAATTATTATATATGATAAATTTATTAATTTTGATTATAATTATTTTAAAATTCATAACAAACATAATTTCTAATAAAAGATGTGTTTAAACATGTGCTACAAAGAATATATGTCTCTTATTGTAATTTTATTTTTGTTCATTTAAATACAATTATGTGTATTGCTTCCTACTTATTTAATTTTATTATTTTTGACTCTATCAGCCATAATTAGTGTAAATATTCTTATCATCTGGTTCTATAAGTATCGATTTCCTTTCTTTTCTGTTTATTCCATATTATTCTAAGTGTGTCATTTAGATTTATTTCTATTTATTCAAATAAAATACTCCTATATTTAAATAAAATACATATTCAAATTTAGAATTCTGATTGCATCACATATTTAACTTATTACAATTCTAACGTAAAATTTATGTTTTTAAATTTTGATAAAATTATAATTAAAATAAAATTTTCAAACAATAATTTCAATTTCATCATTTTGTTATTTTTTTATTCGTTTCAGTTCATAAATAGTAAGTATCTTGAACATTATATAGATGTTTTTTAATTCAGGTAAAGCTTAAAATATTAACTAAGATAGGGAAACTGTTTAAAAGTATAAAACATACGTGCATAATAAATTTAATTTTTGTTTAAAATATATTCATTAAAAAAGAAAAATAAAATAAAATTACAAAAAGATTATACAAAATAATTAAAAATGAACTTCAACTTAAAAGAAGAGAAGTAAAAATGACATATATCATTCCTTATATAGTGTATTGTTGGAGGGTAAAAGAGATCAAAATTCCTCATTTTTGTGTCTCCTTCAATACTGTGAATTTAGAGGAGTAAAAAAGTGGCAAATGATTATAAACTGTGATAACTAAATTAAGCTTAAGTTTAACGATTTGATTTATTCACTAAAAGATATAATAATAAATTAATTTATTTTCTCTCAGTTCCCGTGCCAATTTAAACAAGGAGTTAAAGAAGAGTACACTAAATTATTCAGCCACACTTAAAATAGTACACTTCAATTAAGATACTATACTCTACTTTAATATAAACTGGTGAATCATTAAATAGATCAAGGGATGAGTTTTGTTGAAAGTTTTTATTTGTAGTCTCAAATTTCAACTAAATGTAATTGCGATGGGGAAAAATAAAGAAGAGTTTTAAGAAAAGGATTTTTAATCTTTTTTTTTTTTTTAGTTTATCAGGATATACCGATATATGGGGTATGTCTCAATGGAGAAATCAAGTTTTATGTGAACGAGATTTATTTTTCAAAGCTGTTAAAATATTCACAATATATATAGAGTAGAGCTGGCCGGTAGTCAAGGTTGGTTGAAGATTTTTGTTATGAAAATAATCACTGAACACACTCCTATGAATTCACTTGCCAAGTCATTATTATGTAGTCTACCCTTCTCTTTTCTTCTTTCATTTAATCTTGTCATTCATAATCAATTCCCTATTTCCCTTACATTGGAAAATACCACCATGCATCTGCCATGATAATTTGCCCACTGAATTTGGTCAATTTTAACCACCTAATCCCAGGAAAAGTAAATGAAAATAACTTCTTACTTAAGAAGCAACAAGTTGCAATAGGAACTCGAGGTTGTAACAAATTGCAACAATTCATCACTCCAACCACTCTTAATTCCACTAAATTCTACTCTACCCAAGGTAAAGTAATTAGCAAAAAAAAATGATGGTTTCCTAGAGTTGAAACAATTATCAGCTGCCGTTGTAGTCACCTCTCTCTCTCTCTCTCTTTTAAGTTGAATTCGGGATATCTCTTGATTTAAAATCAGATATTAATCTTTTGAAATATTAAAATCTATTAAAAAAGTTAATCCTTTTTAACATTTATTCTTCTGTGCATGTAGATTTAAGGATTGGAACTATTGATCATGTATTCAAGAAAAATGGTTATTTGTCAATTATTTCACACACTATGTTAATCGTGACTTCTTTTTTGACATTGGAAAACATGTTATTTGAGTATATAAGTTTAACTGTTTTTGCTTTCCAAACATGAGCAATGATCATGCATTTCATGTTTGAACTGAGGATATAAAAAGTAATCAAGGTCAACTGATGTGAAAATCAAAACCCTTATAGACTGATCAATCTCTATTAGTAGTTGCATCTATTCTTAAGAACAAATTGAGGTTAGTTTTTAGGGAAGTCCAAAAGAATAATGTGCATGATGCATTTGTCACGTCTATCAACTGAGGGTTCAATCTTGATCCTTTACATTGCCGGGGAAAAAATAGCTTCTATTACTTATATAGGAAGCGAAAATAAAGAAGCACGTGAATAAAGGCCACTACTGCAATGCTATGTCTGCCTATGGGAAACATATGGATACTAAGGATAATATAAAACCTCTTGCAATAAATTTGCCTTCCCATTCATGACAAAATTTCCAAAGGCTCCCAAGCAAGATAACTGTCAAGAATCATGATTGCTGCATGGCTGAGTTTGGGTTACTAATTCTGGATTCACGACACTAGTTTGCAACAAATCTTAGGGACTCGAACAATTTTGACCATAAAACATGTTTTGCTATTCTAGCATGAATTGCCCCTTCATCCTTCTTTTGTTTGTCCAATCAGATTATAACAGGCCACAATGACATTATTTAGTAAAGAAATTTAGACCTGATGATTTGTGCTACTTCAATGAATTTAATCTTCAACACCTGAATTCTTTGGATCCTAGTTCCTCCTCGTCTCATTTTCTGAAGCAATGTTCTCACTTTAGCATTGCACACTAGGACACCCTACATCTGCAACTCTAAATGAAAAATCTCAATACTTGTAAATTCCAGCACCTTATTAAAATGCCATTGATTTCTATCATGGTCGCTGTTATGGAAAATATCATATATTGCTATCAAATTTAAACTACATCTACCACAATTTGCACTAAACTCTCAGAACTCATGTGCACTGGCTTATGGGGAACTGTTGTAACAATTTTTTTATAGAAACTGATTTTTACTATCAGCTCCTAAAAATATGGAATATCCCCTCTTGATTATACTGAAAAACAGAAAATAAATATAATCACAATGTAGGTTACTTAGTGTGCATTTTAGGTTACCTTGCACCAAATGGCGAACTACACGTTACCAAACATGCCACTTGTAAAGTCCAATTCCTCTTTCACAAATTTTATGTTATAATAATTAGTACCCTAATCCTGTCCCCAGTTCCATTTCCTTTGTGCCTGTGACTCTTGTTACTAGTTCACATGATCAACACAAATTTGCTATTCAGAATATACTAAATCGATTCAACACACATTTGGTCTTTGTGATTCATAGTCAATTCTTTCAAAAAATCCACTGAAATTATCTTATGGCCAAGGCCAAGGTCTAAGCACACACTTAAACTAGAGGTTAATATCACATGAGTCATGCTTATATTCTAGATATAAGTGGCATTCATACTTTGTTTACAATGTTTAGTTAAAAGCGTTCATTATGAATTTTTTATCTGAAGATAATAATATGAGAATAACATAATACATGTTCTAAAATAAATAAATGATAGATTCATTTTTGTTAAAATTACATTATGATGAATCTCACTTTTAATACGAGGACTTTGTTGAAAAATTTTGTAAATGTTTTTTTAAATCTTAATGTATGTTTTGATGTTAGTGAATTCTCAACTCAACTCATTTAAATAATTTTTTTTATTAAAAAATACATTTCAAAAGTTTCTTAATTTCATTCTTTGTGGTTATAACAAATTAATAGTATACAAATAAATAATATATTTAGAAAGAATATAATAAGCGATGATGATACATTGTTTTATGTTTGTATCAGTCACACAGAAACCTGATCCTATACACACATTAGACAATAAAAAAAGAAAGGAAAAGAGAAAGATTCGTGGTGAATTTAAAAAATGAAAAGAAAATTAGAGGAATTTGGTGATAAAAATGAAAGGTGAGGATTAAACATATGTAAATTTTGAAAAATAAATATTTATGAATAATACTTAATTAAGATGGTGTTTGACATAAAGAATTTTTTTAACATTTTTAAAAATGTTACAAATATAAAAGTTTTTCAAGATTAATAAAAGAGAATAAAAATATTCTTTACTTATTATTTTGTTTTTGAAATATTAATTTATGAATAACGATAAATAAAGTTTTTCCTACATAATGCAAATAAAACTTGAAGAAATGCATATGATACAAACATTGATTGTGTAAATTTGTGTGAATTGACGGAAAACTTGGGCAGGTGGTAAACAAAATAAAAATGAAAAACAAAATGATAATTGATTTTTTTTTTTCACTCCACACGCTACTCACCTCATGTTTACATGCAATTCGTGCAACTTTAATCTTGGATAATTTAATAATTTTGTATTTTTTTTAAATAGACTTAAATACAATTGAGTATTCTATTTTACTCAATTCATAATTTTGGTTTCTCTATTTTGAAATAGAGACATTTGATTTATTTATTTTTAAAAATCTATAATTTTAATTTAATCTTTAATTTAATCTATATTTTATTTCTTTTATTTTAATACAACTGAACTATAGATCCAATATATTCATTTAAAATATCATCAAAAAATA
>JAMLFT010010452.1:0-11822 GCA_026544285.1 Pachyrhizus erosus
TATAATTTTTACATATATATTTTATTTTATAAATATACTTATTGTTAAAGGAGATAACCAATTTTAAGTAAAATTTAAATTTTTATTTTTTTCAAATAATTTTTTATTTAAAAGTAAATTTTTAACCAAAAAAATATGATAAACAATTTTTATTTTTTTTAAGATCTTATTTTTGGCTTTAAACTAAAAGCAGATACTTCCAAAAAAAAAAAGTAGACAAAAGTTAAACTTACGTAAAATAAAGTTGAATGAAACATATAAATCATTAAACACTTTCTCCAGTGCAATGTGTTGAATTATTGAATTTTTTTATTTATCTATTTTAATGTAATTTTTTTAATATATTTATATTTTTTAAAACTTAATTGTTGTTTTTCTGAGTGTATTTTTGTAGTTTAATAAATAGGGTTAAAAAGAAATTATGTAACATCTTAAAAATTAAATACTAAAAAAAATAATAAAATAATTATATATGGTATAGTAGTTCAAAATATAGTAAATAAAATCAGTGAGTATGGAATAATTCATTAAAAGATGAAAAAACATGATAAATTAAAGGATTATAGTCAACAAAAGTTAAAGAAAAAGTGTTGATAAGTTAACTCATTAAAGACAATTTAGTAAATAAGAGTAAAATTAATCAAAAATTAATAATTAGACTCCTAAATTTTAAATTAATTATTTAATAAATTTAAGCTTAATAAAATTAATTAAAATAAAATAAAACTTGATAAAATCAGTACATCTATGTGATAATTAAGCTAATTAATATTTGGATATTTTTATTAAAATAGAAAATTAAAATTTTAACGACACAAATGCTTTATTAATAAGTTAATAATATTTATAGTTAGTAAAATTAAATATTTTAAGATAATTAGTAAATTGGAATTAGGATAACTAAAATTAATTAAGTTTCACTTATTAATTAATCTTAGAAAAAGGAACTGGTTAAAAATTAATTAATTGATTAATTAAATAATTTAGTTACTTCTTAATTAATTAATATGAGATTAATTAAATTAATTAATAAATAGGAGAAATAGATAATTAAAATAAGAATATAGTAATAAATTAGTCAGTGAAAATTACGCAAAATGACAAACTTTTTACTAATGAAATTAAACATGAAAAATTGAGGTGGATATAAACCTAGCATAATTGGGTCTCGTGTAAACCCAGTTAAAATAAAAATTTGAGACATGGAGAGAGATAAGAGGGTCAATGAAATTTATTAAGAGTTTAGGATAAGTTTTTGTGTTTTTAAGTGAAAAAGTAAAAGAGAAAAAATAATCTGTAGTCACCGAAAATTATAAATAATTTTTCTCTCTTCAAGAGCTCTTTTATTCCTCTTTATTTTTGAAATTTGATCTCAAAATTTTAGATCATTTAACCATTGGATTAAAGTAAGTTTCAAATATAATATTAAAAAAACAATAAACTTCCAATCAAGATTCATGATCATGTATTTTGACACTAGAAAAAAGGAGTATGAGATTCTCATCTCAATCTTATTTGTTGGACTACTGTGTATATTGTTATGTTTGTTCATGAGTTTTCATATTCAATCAACAAATAGGTAAAGCAATGATAGATAACTACTGTTATTTTTTATATAATAACATGACTAAAGTTTTTTGGATCTCTGGAATCATCTTTATTTTTATTTTTTTTTAATATTTTGAAATTATTTACTACTTTTAAGTTAATTTTCTTTTAAGGATGTGCAATTTGTCTACGACCTTAAAAAATTATAGAAAACTATTTTGATGGAATTATAGAAAACTGGAAGTATGGTAATGATCTTTATGGTATGAGGATGTTGTTTGAATTTCCTTGTATTTAATTATAGATTTTTTCTATTTTTAACAATGGTCATGATGAATTACTAGAAATCTAATCTAGAGATAAAGTAAATATTAGAAAATAGTTTCAGTGAATGTTAAGACTTTGGAAATTTAATGTGAGTTTATGATGTCTTTTATGTCTAATGGTAATTTATTTAGAATTTTTTGAATATGTTCAATATTTATTAAAAATGAAAAGTACAATGTTCTGTTCTAGACAAGTAGCTTTGCAAAATTATAAAATGTTGATAAACAAATGTATTTGGACTTGAAAAAATCATTGGAAACCCTAAAGCATGTAGAATGATTTTTGTAAAATTTATGACCATTGGACTTGAGTAGGTATTTTTAATAATTTTGAGAACTTTGAAAATAGTGAACATGAGATAACTGAAAATAATTAAAAAAAAATTATAGTAAATGTTAGAAATAAATTATGAAGAATTTTTATTGTGGATAATATGTAATGAAAAACTAGAATTTTTAATTTCATGATTAATTTATATGATTTTCTATTTTACATAATTATGGGCTTTTAATATTATGTATACGTGTATATTTAATTATTAAGTGATATGTTAATTATTACTGATTATGAGTTTATTAGTGAATAATTGTGATGGTCAAATATTATTAGGGAGACCTTAATTTAAATTATGATGAGATGATTTAATTGTTGACTTTGACTTTGACTTTAATGCTTAACTTTTAAATTTCTTTATTTCTGAACCTTTAAGACAATGAGAGGAAACCCTCAAGTAATGTGTGTTGTGTACTTTGATATAACATGTGTGAAGTTGAATTATTTTAGGTCATTAGGTAAATGAACTCCTTAAAAAGGAGTGCATTTAGTAAAATAGGAGTGACCTCAAATAAATAATTTTTGTAGTGAATTAACAGAAAACTATATAGTATGAATATAATAATAGAAAAAATAATAAAAATAATAATAGCAAGTAAAGTTTGGGCATAAGATATTTGTGAATGTTACAAAAAATAAACAATGCATGTGCAATGAATGATACAAAGGAGTGTGACTTGGACGAAATTTATAAAACTAATAGTAGTGAAAAAATTCACAAGACTTTCAAAAATGATAAATTACGAATAATATTCGTAATAAGGTAATTAAAATTAATGTGAATTGTGATGTTTTAGATTATTAAATTAGTGAGGACGTACGGAAGAAGAATAATTTTTTTCCAGTGGATTATAAATAAGTAATGGAAATTATGATGTTTAAAACGGAATGAGATGTAATAAAAATATAATAATCATTCAAGATGAAATGCTATTCGGGCAAGCAAAATTCATGGTGACATTTTAGAATATGTTGTTGACAATGATACCATTATTATGATTGACATCAAATTGTGAACTACTGAGGATGAAAATAAGGTGTATTCTCTATTGTATGCTTATGAGTATGTGTGTGTGGATGGTTGTTGTTGTGTATCAAGAGAATGTAAGGTTGCACAAACTCGTATTTAATAAGACTAAATAAGGGTTTTGAGTTAAGGAAATAGTCCTCAGAGCCTATAGGGATGATAAGACAAATTAGTACCTAATAGACTATTTAATCGCAGGTTGATAGACTTTGGGGATGTGACACCAAGTTGTGTGAAGTTTTGTATAAAGTCGACTTGGCAATCTAGACTAAAGCGAGATAAATTTCAATAAGTGAAGAATCCAACCTGAGTACCAAGGCAAAAACAAATTCCCGATAAGTCATCCAACTTAAAGTAAAGTAATATCATTGAGTTCTGAGAATTCTAGTCGCAACAGATCCATATGAGTTAAAGTATGAACTAATTAATTAAATTGGGACGTGTGAGATTTGAAAAAAAGTATGTAGAAGAAGTGTGTTTGTATTTGTGATTTGATTATTTGTGTGAAGCTAGAACTCACTAATGCATTTTTTTTTAGATACAGATAAATGTTTCGATGCGATAGACAATGATTGAATGAGAAGTCTATTGCAAGCATTAATGACGTGGATAAAATAGTTTGAGAAGATAAAAATTCTATATGACTTTACAAGTTTTGGTAAAAATATGAGTTAGATTTTATCAAGATCACTGCTTTGAGTTTCAGTCTTTTATTTAAAAGAGGATATATTAGGTTTTTATTTTATATCATATTATTCTATTAAGAGGTGATTAAAATGTATTACCTTTTGAATTTCAAGATGACTAATATGTATTTTTGTAAGTAAATTATAATTATTTAACGATAGACATGAGGATGATTAAGTAAATCTTTATTATGTTTCAATGATATTATTGGAAAATAGATATTTTATTTAATAATGATGCTTCTTAATATTTTAAGTCTAGGTGTAATTGTTATAAACAATCAAATGAAATTTTTTTGTGGTATAAAATTATATCAATTTATGATGTTTTTTATGAAACGTTATTTTCTTAAAATTAATTGTATTATCAAATATTTTTAAACTAATGATGAGTTAACGAAGATAAAAAATATTTTAAAAATTTTCAAATTATATGATTTTATATTAAAGTTGAAAAGGTGATAATTAATTCTTTATATAATTAAGGATTAATTTCAATTGTCCAATTTCAAATTATTTCTATCAATTTATAAAATAGTAAGAAAAATCATTATAGTAATTAAGGGTATTACAAATTAGGTCCCAAAAACACGTGCTTCAACATTGTATTGAAAAGGAACACAATAATGAATTGAGGAATTGCAATTTTGAGATTTTTGAAGAATCTTGATAAATGTCTATAAAGGGACAACAAATTCAATATATGCTCTCTTTTGTTACATTGTAAAACACATTTTTCTTATGTTGACTTGAAACTAAAAATATATTCTTTTCTCTTTGTGATATAGGATCCAAAATGCTTCAAATTTGAGGTCTTTTCAAGAAGGAGAAAATGATTCAAGACTATCCAATTAGGACATTAAAAAAATAAATAAAGAAGATACAAAAGAGAGGCTTTGAGAAATTTTTGGATCAACTTGGTGGTCAAAGCCTATATTGTTTGTATATAGAGTGGTTGGACTTAAAAGCTTGACTAAGTAGCATAGACTTATTAGGCCTTATGTTTTGGGCCAAGTAGCATAGGTTTATTAAGCTTTGTTTTTTGAGCAAAGTAGTATAAGTTTATTGGGTCTTGTATTTGGATCATGTAATGTAAATTTATTTTGAGCCTTGTATTTTGGTCTTTTTGATAAGATTGGGCCTTAGGCCTTTAGCGCACCTTCTTTAGGACCACACCAATTTCGATGCCTTATTTGGACTAGGCCTTAGTCTAGTTTTTCTCTTACAAGTTCTAGTATATATAACTCAAAATTTCAAATGTAATAAACTATTGCTCATTAATGAAATTTGGAGTTTTCTTTCACTTATGAGAGTAGCAAAAATTCTCTCTAAATTCTATAGAGAAATTTCTTGTTCCTTATCAATGATTCACTCTTTGTGATGGAACTTTATCAACTTATCATGAATTTAGATTAATGTGACATTATCATTTTTCTTCTCCAATTCATGTTCTATGAAGATTGAAGTGTAAGAAGTTGAATAGCTTGGGAAAAAAAAATATGTTCTTCACAAGAAATGCATCAAATCTTCTCAAAATCAAGGTAAAAAAATAAAAATAAAAATCATTCTTCTTGCGATGTAAACTTGTCCCACAATTGAAGATAAACTTATCACTTTGTTGTAGATAGACATTAATTTAGCAATAAGTAACTTTCGAGATAAACTCAAAAAATGTATTTTGAAAGCAATGATCTTTTAAAGATCCATTAGCTTCAATTGTGAATGAGAAAATTAAGATTGAAATTATTGATGACTTGTTCAAAAAAAACTCTAAAGATCCATTAATTTCAATTGTGGAGTGCATTTATCCATCTTTTTGGACAATATGATTTTTTTTTTCAAGATCGTGTTATATTAGCACTAACAAATAAAGTTGTTGACATGATTAAAGAACACATGCTCTTGTTAATGCTAGAAGAAGCAAAAACTTATCTTGTTTTGACAGCCTATGTCGAACTAATAAAGCTTTTGATAGGCTAGATCACATCTATACTCTAGAGTTCTTGAACACTAAATTCTTTTGAACTCCAAAATCATCAATTGAAACTAAAAGTTGATGTTCCTATAATATTGTTGAGAAACATAGATCAATCTTCTAACATGTGTAATGGTACTCAGTTGGTAATTACTCGAGTTTATGCACTTGAAGCTTAGGTCATTTCAAGAAATAATATTGGTAATGAAATATCCATTCCAAGGCTATCATTGACTCCTCTAGATAATAGATTTTTCTTCAAATTTCATAATGACAATTTTGAATAACTATATCTTTTGCAACGAAAATAAACAAAAGTCAAGGTCAGTTTCTTAAACATGTTGGTATTTATCTTTTACGACTAGTCTTCTCTCATGGTTAATTATATGTTGTAGTGTCCAGGGTGATCAATCATAATGGATTGAAGATTCTTATTCATGATAGTAAAGAACAAAATACTTCAATTGCTTCAAATATGGTGTATAAAGAAGTTTACTAAAACTTAAACTAAGTTATAGGTTAGATGTTGTAATCATTATTTTAGATTTTGTTTCATAATTATTAAATAGTATGTAACAAATATAAATTGACTATTTTGATTATAGGTTATAGCATGTGCTTTGGTGGATGCAATTGAAGTTGTTCTTTAAAACAACCTTCTTGTGAAAGCCAAATCAATCAACAATGAAAAATATTTGTTATTGAGAACCAATGACATAAGTTTTCCTTACCAAACCCATTAGAAAAGTGATAACAAAGAAAGAGTTCAAACATTGATTATGCTCAACATTATTCATTAATAAATTTTAATGTGTTTTCATCTTATTTAAGACTTATATATTAAAGTTTAAATGTTATTAATGTTTGTTGTTAAGCAACTTCAGTCATATTTTTATTTTATTTTATTAAGTATTTATTTTATTGTTAAATATATATATAAAGAAAATTTTAAAACTTAAATTAGGTTAATTATTTGTAACCATTACTCTATATTTTATTATTTGTAACACTTAATATAAAACAAATATAATTTTTAATAAAAATTTTAAAATACAATAACAAGTATATGCATTTTATGAGTTATCGTACTATATTTACTTCACTTACAATTTTAGAAAATGATCACATTTAAGAATTTTGAATAATTTTTTTTTAAAATATCACCTATCGTAAATTTAAAATTGATCATTTTCATTTACCTTACAGTGTAATGAATTTTATTTTAATTTAGAGAAGTCTTCTGAATATGTGTGTGTATTTGTTACTTTTTCTTTTTCATATTCATAAATTCTAAAATTAGATACATAAACAATGTGTAATAAATGTGAGTTTTTTTATAACTTAACTAGAAAAAGTGTTTGTGCTGTGAACGGGACAAGATAATATTCTCATGAAAATTATTTGAGACAATTTTTTAATACAATATAATTTATAAAATAAAATAATTACATAATTATTTAAATACAAAGATTATAAATAAAATTCATATAATCAAAGTTATGTTTACCGCAAGATCAATTAGATGATTGTTTTAGGTCAATCAATACGAAAATAATAAAAATTGTTTATATATTGATCAAAAACACATCATTAGAATTACAAAATTAAATGTAAGCTATGAAAATGAAAATTCAGTAGACGGTGAAATTGCATTCATTTTTTTCAATTCATATCACCCAACAATCACATTGCATTAATGATAAAAAAAATTTAAAATCACTATTTTAATTATATAATTGTAAAATTTTAAATCATTACTAGTACTATTAATATATAAGTAATAAATTATTTTTCATTAAATTGAAAGATAATTTTTTAATGTATTTTGGATATAAACTGTTTTTAATGTTAATAATTAGTTTTTAATTAAAATAAAAATTAACAAACTTCAAATATTTTTCGCTTCAAATTCTCTGCACTACCTTTTTCTGTAAGTTTTTTTTTTCATCTTATATTATTATTTTTTTATATCTTTATACTATATTTATGTTAATATTAATAATTTATTTTAAATTTTTAGTAATTATAATATTATTTTTATATTAATATAATATTACTTAAAAATATATTAATATTATATTATTTTTATTTAATAAAATCTTTATAACTTATTTTTACATCTTATTTTGATGATTTATTTTGAAAGTTTTTAAAAATTGTAATATTATTTGTTAGTATAATATTATATTAGCATTTCTTAGTTCTTATAATAATAATTTTGCATATTAAATTATAATAATAAAATACTAGGATTAAAAAGACTTTTTACAACATATTAATATTATATTTATTTCAAAAGGTATTATTGTGATAAATTGATAATATTTTGATTCAAAACATTATTTTTTAAATTATTGTAGAATTATTTGATATTTGTTACAATTATAGTTGTATAAGTTTTATATGTATTATAGATTATACTAAAGACGATGTCTACCACATATAAGTAATGCAAGTTTTTCATGGAACGTGACTAATGTTACATTATTTTATTCACAATAGACAGTGTCATTATACTAATACATACATATTAATATATCGTAAATAAATTTAATTGCTTGAAAATTTTACTGATTTTATTTTATATCTTTCTTTTCTTTTTGACTTTTACTTTCATTTTTCTCAGTATATCTGTTTTTCTTTTTTTTTTCCTTTTAAAGTGCATTAATTAATTTTAATGGTGTTTTTTAAAAAATTAATACTGGTAGCACTGTTATTTATGTGTTCAATCAATACATATGAGATATCTCTTTTATTTTTAGTTCGTTGAGTATTTAGTATCCCACGTCCTTTATATGGAAAATGGTTCTTGAGATCACTGCAGAAACGTCAGAATTCTGCATATGAAAATTTGAAAACATGTACGTAAACTTTATCTTGAATTGATTTTAATTAATTCTTCATTGGTGAGAAGCTTGAATAGATTTTTAATTTGTATTAATTGTTTTTTCTTAATTATGGTCGCTAGCTTCCTCAGCAGCCGGTTGAATCATTCCACAAACAGTGCATTTTCAATCCAATTATTGACAGCTTTATTTTGTTAATTATTTCAATAAAGTCATAGTTGTCTCAATTCTTTGGGATTTTTTTTATTAAATTCTTTTAAAAATCTCTTAGAAAAATTTATATTATTTTAAAAATTCTTTAAATTTAATATCCAAACAAGCCATTTTAATATATAGTATTTTAAATCCACTTAAAAATTAAAATTTCTCTCAAAATTCCCTATTTAAACACACACTATAATATTAAAAAAAACTCGTTTATTAGGACAATGATCAAGTGTATTTCAGCTTCATTAGCATAAACAAACCTCGCATACTCTCCACCAATATAGATAGGTTATATATTATTATACATATTTTATAGATATGTGCTGATATTACGTTACAAAAGCCACGACTGCATTTAGGGACAGAGCTAGATTATTTTAACTGAGGTGGTCAAATATATAAAATATCTCATAAGATTTTTTTATATCTTGTATTGTATTAAATTTTTATATGTTAGACAATAATAACTTTTTATAAATTCATAAATTTGATAATCATTTAATACATAGGCTTATATGTAGTGAAATTTTATTTGTAGGATTGGTTTAAAAAAAGTAAATTAAACTTCAAAATTTTATAAACATCTATATACAAGTTTTACAAATTGAAAGAAGTTTACTGAATTTGAAAGAGTAATTTTGATTGCATTAAAATAAACACAGTTATATGTAAATAAATTACTATCTCATAAGTCAAGAGATTTGAGTTATAAAATTACTATTTGAAGCTAAAAGTTATATATTGTGATACTTTTCTCTTGATATAGATTTCTTTATATTGTTGTATTGTAAATTTTGACCCATAATAAATAATTTTAATGTTGAGATTTATCAAATAAGATTATAAAATTGAGTAAATTTTGATAATTTTTTTCATTTTTTTTCGTAAATTTTGATAAAATTTTCAACTTGTCTTATTTCTAAAAAGGTTTACATATAAAACAAGAAAAATTTAAAAAAAAAAAAAAATGGTGAGAGAGGAGGGGTAATGGCCCCTTTATACTTGAACTTAGCTCTGTCATTGACTATAATGTTTTCTAAGCATGATTAATAAATCATTACATCAGAATTTTATTGAGAAAGTTAAGATCAAGATTGACATATCAAAGATTAATTAATCTTTTTGGGTCTTATAAAACATAAAGTTATATATTTTTTATTTTATTTCTTAATTTTTTTATTTTTATTATATTTTTAAAAAAATATTTTTTTTGTTTTTATTATCAAATAATAATATAACACTAATATTAGTAATTTATTAACTTCTATCACACCATAAAAAAGTTTTATAAAAGAATCATATTATTCACATGTAATTGAAATCACCACAATTAATTATAGTGGCTTCTCCTCTCCTCCTCTTCTCAATTGTTTTTTTATCACCTTAATGCTTTGTTCGAATAAGGAGAGAAGTAGAAAAGAAATAATAGAAGAGAAATAAAAGTTGAATTTTTTTTTTCATTTATTTTGTTGAATAAAAAAGTAGAGAAAAAGAAAATAATTTTTTAAAAAGACCTATTTGCCCTTAATATGTATAGATTTTGTAAGATAAAAAAAATAAAATTTTAAAATTGTAATCTTAAGTGGTTATCATAATTTTTTTTATCTCTTTCTCCATTATTTCTTAATCAATAATTCTCCATTCTTTCTTAATCAATAAAAAAAATTTTTGTGATGGATTTCACAATTTATTTACTTTTCTCTCTATATTTTTCTTAAAACAAACACATAAAGTTATTTTTTCTTTTTTACTTCTCTCTTCACAACTTCTCTTAAAACAAAATCCTTTCACACAACTCTTATTATCTTATCTCTCCCATGTTATATGAACCTTATAATATGCAATATACAATACATTATGCATTATTACATATAATAATGTATATAATATATAATAAATAATAATAATAAAATAATTATGATAAATAATAATAATTTTTTCTTTAATATTACATTCTCTTTTGTTTTTCTTATCCATAAAATCATTTGAATTTAAATGATTCATTTTTATTTCACTCTTATTCACTTCAATCTGACAATTTTATTTTTTATTTTTTTTATGTTATTTCATTTGTTTTCCTCACACTTTGATTATTTTTGTTTTTTCACAACCAAACAAATATTATACCACACTAGAAAATTAGTAGTTGGCAAAAATCCATTAAAAAAACAACACAGATAAATCACTTAAATTTGAAAAGACCAAAATCAATAAAAAAAATTAAGAGAATAAAAGAAAAATAATATAAAATAAGAAATTAAAAAAATATTTCAGTCTACATATTTTTCATTGACAATATATAGTGTATGCGTCAATATATGGTGAAGCTTATCTGCGTACTGTTTCTCATAATCATTTTATTATATTTTTTACTCGTGTTAACAAGTGTATAAAAATACTGATTAAAGAATCGATAATAATTTTATTAAAATCATGATAAAATTGTATTGAAAATTATAAGCACACGTTAATAATATTTTAAAATTTTTTAATTAGATTAAATAATTTTTTGATTTTTATAATATAAAATATTTTTTATTTTAGTTCTTTAATTTTTTTAATTTAGTTATTTAAAAATTTAAATATTTTAATTTTATTTTTTATTTTAAAAAATAACAACATTAATTAATGACTAACAACTTTGATAATTCAGTGATATATCATATTTTAAAAAAATTTAACAAACCATTTTTTTAAATAAATTATATTTTTAAATTTGTATTTATTTAAAATAATTAATAATATTAAATTAATTAATAAAATATTTAAAATAAAGTTAACAAAAAAAGTTACATTTTACTATTCTATTATACTTTTTTATAATATGATAATACAATAAATTACATTGTTATATCATTATATAACAATATTTT
>JAMLFT010010453.1:0-11821 GCA_026544285.1 Pachyrhizus erosus
GTTTTTAATATTTAAATAATGTGTGTGTTAAAATTCTAATCGTTACAATAAAAGTATTAAAATTTTAGTCGTTACAAAGAGGATTCCTCCAAAGTCTCTTATGTATGTGTGTTTTAGTAATGAAAATAAGGTCGTTATAAGATTACTACATAATTTCAAATCATAAATAGCTAGGAGATAAGTTCTAGAAATATATTATCATTATATTGCAAAATTTGGGATGTTACAACTCTTCCCCCCTAAATAAATTTCATCCTCAAAATTTATACACCAAAAAGTTAGGGGTACAATTCTCTAATACTATCTTCTAGTTCCCAAGTTGAATCTCCCTCATCTGTTGGACTCCATAATACTTTGACTAGACTAACACTCCTACCGCAAAGCTGCTTCACTCTTCATTTTGCAATTCTGACAGGTGAAACATTGTATGTTAGATTTTTCGTAATGGTCACACTGTCTGGTTCTATGACATGACTAGGGTCAGGAATATATTTCATAAGTTGGGATATGTGAAAAACACTATGTAAATTTGCCAGTGAGGGTGGTAAGGCGATTTGGTAAGCAACAGGCCCAATTCTTTTCAGAATCTAGTAAGGTCATATGAACTTTGGTGTCAATTTTTTAGATTTTAGAGCTATACCTACACCGATTATTGAATTTACTTTTAGAAACACGTGTTCTCCTTCTTGGAATTCTAGAGGCTTTCTTCTTTTATCATAGTAAATCTTTTGTCAATCTTGCGTAGCTTTAAGTTTACCTTGAATGAGTTTAACCTTCTCCGTAGTCTATTGTAGTATTTTAAGATCAAGCAATAGTGAATCTCCTGTTTCAAACCAACATAGAGGAGTTATGCATTTTCTTCCATATAGTGCTTCATATGGAGCCATCCCTATGCTCGCGTGATAACTATTGTTGTGAGTGAATTCTACTAGGGGTATAAACTCGTTCCAACTTCCTCTTTGCTCAATCACACAACCTCTTAATAGGTCTTTCAGTGACTGGATAGTCTTCTCAATTTGACAATCGATTTGAGGATGATATGCAGAGCTGAGTTTTAATTTAGTTCCTAGAATTTCTTGCAAACTTCCACAGAATCTTGAGGTGAAATGGGGATCTCTATCCGATACTATGCTTGAGGGAACTCCATGTAATCTAACTAATTCCCTTAGGTATATTTGAGTCAATTTCTCAAGAGAATAACAAACGTTTGTGGGTAAGAAATGGCTAGTCTTTATTAGTCGATCCATAATTACTCATAAAGCATTGTGTCCAGCGAGGGTCCTAGGTAACTTAGTTACAAAATCCATGGAGATGTTGTCCCATTTCTATTCAGGAATTTTAAGTTGTTGAAGATATCCAGAAGGGTTTTGGTGTTTTACCTTAGCCTCCTGGCATGTTAAGAAGGCTGCGACAAATCTTGTCACATCCCTTTTCATTCCCTACCACCAGAAACTCTTCTTTAGATCTTGATATATCTTTGTGGTTCCTAGGTGGAAACTAAGTTAGCTTTTGGATCCTCTTCCAAAATCATCTTCCTTAATTTCTCGTTGAAAGGGATGCAAATCCTTCCTTTCATCCATATTACCCCATCCGTGCTTAATTAAAATTATTTTTCTTGAGACTCGTCTACTGCTCCCAACTTTTCTTGTAAAACTTGATCTTTCCTTTGTCCTTCCTTGATTTGTTCTAAGAAATCACTGGTAAGAGTCAATGTCTCCAAATATAGACTTCCAAAGCGTACTTCTAAGGCTAAGTTGAGATTCCTGAAGTCTTCCAACAGTTGTTGTTCTTCTGCCATCATGGTAGATAGATGTAGCGATTTTCTGCTGAGTGCATTTGTTACAACGTTTTCCTTGCCTAGATGGTAAGATAATTCAAAATAGTAATCTTTTAAAAATTCTATCCAACATCTCTGTCGCATGTTCAATTCTTTTTTATCAAACAAATACCTTAGGCTCTTGTGGTCACTGTATACTTCAAACCTTGCTCCGTAGAGATAATGTCTCCAGATTTTTAGTGCAAAGACTACTACAGCTAGCTCTAGATTATGGGTGGGATAGTTTCCTTCATGTAGGCATAATTGTCTTGAGGTGTAAGCTACTACCTTCCCTTCTTGCATTAGCGCATCCCAATCCTTGACAGGAGGCATCGCAGTAAATGTCAACTTCTTTTTAGTGTCTAGCAAAGTTAGAATTGGTGCGGTTGTTAGCCTTGTCTTAGTTGTTTGAAACTATTTTAGCATGTTTGATCCCAATTGAATGCTTGTCCCTTCTGGGTTAGCTTTGTTAGTGGTAAGGCGAGTTTAGAAAATCCTTCGATAAATTTTCTATAGTAACCAACTAATCCCAAGAAACTTCTAATTTTTGTGATTGTTATGGGAAGACTCCATTGTGTTACAACCACCACTTTGGCTGGATATAGAACCACTCCTTCCTTAGATACCACATGACCTAGGAAACTGACTGCTTCCAACCAAAACTCACATTTGGAGAGCTTTGCGTAAAGCTAGCGTTCTTTTAAAATTTGCAGTACGATCCTGAGATGTTTCACAGGTTCTTCTAAACTTTTTGAGTAGATAAGTATGTCATCGATGAAAATCACTACGAATTTATCCAAGTATTCATGGAATATCCTATTCATATAGTCCATGAACACTACAGGGGAATTAGTCAAACCATAAGGTATAACTAAATACTCGTAATGCCCATAGCATGTACGAAACGTTGTTTTGGGAATGTCTTCCTTCTTGACTCGAATTTGATGATATCCAAACCGCAAATCAATCTTCGAGAAAATTTGAGCTCCTTTTAGCTTATCGATGAGATCATCAATCCTTGGAAGCGAATACTTATTCTTGATGGTGACTTTATTTAGTTAACGGTAGTCGATGCACATTCGCATATTGCCATCTTTCTTCCTGACTAGTAGTATTGGTGCTCCCCATGGTGACACGCTGAATTTGATGAACCTTTTGTCCAACAATTCTTCTAGTTGACTTTTGACTTCAACCAATTCCTTTGGTGTCATTCGATAGGGTGCGATAGAAATTGGGTTGGACCCTGGTAGAAGGTCAATGGAGAATTTCACTTCTCATTCAGGGGGAATTCTGTTACTTCTTTCGAAAAAACTTCTGGAAATCCTCGAACGAAAGGAAGGTTCTGGACATCAAACTCCATTTCTTCTTTTGTGAAGAATAATGCCACAGAATTGAAATTCCATCTTTTCATCTTTTTATGAGTTACATTCCATGGGTTCAAGTTTTAAGGTTCCAAATTTCAGTGTTTTATTATGACAGTCTAAGGTAATGTGGTTGGAGGATAACCAATCCATTCTTAATACTAAATCCAAATTGCATAGGGGTAAGCATATAAGATCTATTAGGAAATTTTGACCTTTTATGAGAACAAGACATCCTATACAGGCTTGGGAAGTAATTACATGTTTATTGGTAGGGGTATTTATAGTCAACGTGCAGGGTAAAGGAGTTAAGGTTAAACATTTTGCATAATCATAACATATGGAAGAATAAGTTGCACCAGAATCGAAAAGTAAATATACAATTTTATCACATATGAGGCATTTACCGTGGATCAAGTCATTTGATGTTGTTGCTTTTGATTCGCTCATTGCGAATACTCTTCCAACTACCTTTGACTTCTCTTGGTTATGTGTTGGTTTCTTGGCGCTTGATGCTTCCTTTTTTCGGGACTAACAATCCTTAGCCAAATGCCCCATTCTCCTGCAATTATGGCAGGTGATGCTTCTTTGAGGGTAATCCCTCAAATAGTGTTGTCCTCCACATTTAAAACACTTTATTAGCGTGTCCATTGTCAGAGATGGAGCAGTTGGTCTGGAACCTCTTGAACATAGGCTTAACGTAAGAGATCCACTTCCATGGGGTGGTGGCCTCTGATAAGGCTTCCTTGGATATTCGAAGGATTGCTTTAGATGTTTCTATGGACCTCTAGTCTTGCACTACATTCGGCGAGAGTTTGAATCATCTTCACAAATTCTACATTTACTAACCAAAGTGGGGAAATCAGAGATTTTCAAGTACCCCACAACTTGTTTGATTTTTGCCCTCAATCCATTCTCAAACTCAGAACAAATATTTCTTGTCTGTCATTCATTCCAAAGTAGGGCCAGTATTTGAGTAGTTCATCAAATTTTGTGGCGTACTCCCCTACTTATCAGTTCCCTTATTTCAATTCCAGGAATTCGTAGGCCTTCTTCTGTTTGTAGTCGACAGGGAAATATTTATCTAATAACTTTTGATTAAAGGCTTCCCATAAAATAAAATAATTGTACTAAGGCAGAGTAGGTCGTGTGATTCTCCACTAGTTTTCTACTTCTCCAGTAAACATAAATGTTGCAAAGTTAACTTTATGTTCTTCTAAACAAGACATGGCGGTGAATATTTTCTCAATTTTTGTGATCCAATTTTGTACTTCTTCTAGATTGAAGGACCCGTTGAATCGTGGAGGGTTATTTCTTCAAAATGTTGTGGGTCCTCTATATTCTACAGGTTCTTTATTTCTATCTTGAGTTATCCTTTCCAAAACCTGGGTTATTTGGTCTAGTACTTATTGAGTGTTGCTGCCTAAAGGTCTTCCGGCCATCTTGTCTTGTGGTTACAACAATTCCTCAATATTTCTTGTTTGTTTATTAGTGTCACTACTACCTAAGTAGTGATTGAGATGGTCCTAGGGTTTTCTTAGAGTAAGATCGAATTGCTCTGATACCAACTAATTGTAACGCCCCTTCTTATTACTTATATTTTAGAAATAAATAAATTCAGAGTTATTATGCAGATAAAGCTTATATCTCAACCAATCTGAAGAATTACAATTTAACGACAACTATCTCATTATAAAACTTCTATTCCAAGTTCTCATTTCATAAAATACATGGTGTAGAAAGTCATACATTACTTAAAAGTTGTGATACATCATTAAAAACAAAAGTCTTTTCTCTAACTTGTTTTAATCTAATCGGACGCTTCAGATGGATCTTCTTCATCTGATGATTCCTCTCTATGTTTCACGTTTTTAGCTTGAACTAACCCATTGATGATTATGGTGGTTGAGGGGTTGGTGGTCTTTTCCGATTAGCTAGTCCATTCAAGAATCTGGGTGGTGGAGTCTGAGAAAGAACAATTGACAAGTCTACATGATGAAACTACCATGGTACTACTCTATTGGTGGGTCAGAATGCGAAGAGGACGTATTCGATAAAGGTATCATCACCTTGGACCTTGTCATAGGTCCATCTTCCTTCTAAAGGTAGAATGGTCAGGTGAAAGTGGCTGAAACTCATCTACCATGCTTAATCTATAAAAGAGAGGGATTGTAGGAGTGAGCCATCAATTTAGGGATATGCATAGGATAAAAGCGTAGTCTTTATCTACCGTAGACTCTCATCTCACCATTCGTGTCTAAATAGATATTCTAATCATCTATGGGCCCTTTGCTGCCTCCTACACTACTAGCTTTGGGAGGACTTACACGAGCGTATCATTTAATATCCAATTTGCAACTTTTGATTGACAACCGAGAGTACATACCCTGCCTGGTACTCGGTCTAGGGTACTATCAACCGAATCTTGGTAATGCTCCACTCTATTGGGGACGCCAAGCCGGTTTTGTGACACCCTCTTTTCTCTTAGCGGTTCACAACTTAGCACCTTATCTACCCCAAGGTCTCAATAAAGCTTGTGTACATTCCTCAGGTACCTTCTGTGGTCAACCATTGCATCCTTCATCTTAAATTCTCACTCGATAGTATCCCAATTTAATCTTCCTTCCTTATTTCTTCAAACACCTCTATTTTTCCTTTTCATAGTGGTATTTGTTGGCATGTCAAGATAGATTTTACTCATTATTCATCACAATCATTATGGATTGTACGTTCATTGTCTGAGTATATCTCAATTCATCAACTATCCTAGGGTTATTTAAGGAATATTGTCTCTGATGGACATTTAATAAGTATATCTGCTTTCCACAAATGATAAAATCATTCAACCATATTGATATTATTAATACAATATATTCTATAGAAGTTCACAATATTTAGCAACACATTTTTTACTCAAATAATAGGATAGGGGTATTTTAGTCATTTTAACAAAATATGGTGTTCTAGAACCTTCTTTTCACATCTCTATCAAAATTTATTTGCATGGAGGTTCCAGTACCCTCCACATAGATTTCTAAGTTCAAACAACCAATTTAAGTTTAAAGCTAAATTTTTGTAAAATATTTTAGAAATATTTTAGAAATATCTGCCCTTCCAAAATATTTTTAATTCAAATTTCTTGGAAAATTCATAATATTAATAAGAATAATTTAAATCTTGTTTCTTGGGGTTAGAATGACCTAGAATGGTCAAATACTTATTTTTATGTCCTAAGGGTATTTTGGTCATTTTTTTGAAAATTTACCTTTTTAATTATTTTCTTTAGATTTTCACCCCTAAATTTTCAACTTAGATACTAGTTATTGTAAAAAGGTATTTAGGCTCCCTTCTAAAAGTTAAATTGGCTTAGAAAGGGTAAAATACTTACTTTTAGATTATAGGGGTAAAATGGTCAATTTGAAAGTATAATGTTATTTTTGAGGATTTTGAAATTTCCAAAGTGATATTGGAGTTTTGGATATGTTTTCAAAATGGATCTGAAAATTTTTCTTCAAGGTTTTGATTCAAAATTGATCAAAACTACATCTTCTCTTCTAGGGATATTTTTGGAATAATTTAAATAATTTAGGTTTTTGTCAAATTTTTAGAAGAAGGATTTGTCTTATACTTTTAACAAGTTTACAACTATTCTACATGGGCAAATAAATAAAATGAAATAAGGAATTTTTTAATTTTTTTTTTTGCTATTTGCACTCCTTTCTTCCTAAAATTACTATTCGCACCCCCTTCACCCTTCTCCTTCTTCCCTGGTTCTGTATCGAGTCAGAGGAGAATTAAAAATTGATTTCCCCCTTCTAGGGCCTAATTTGTACAATTAAGGTTACCATAACATTACAAACAACATTTGAAATGAAACCTCTAAAGTAATTGGACTAATCAATGGCTCCTCCTACCTGTATTTTTTGTTTTTCCAGTGAGTGGGGTGTGGCTCCAACGATGATGCTATCTTCCTCTCCTCTATGTGTTTTCCAAAATTTATGATGCTAAACCAAGCTCTTGTTTACAAAGAAGCTAACGAGATAGAAATGGGGTTTTGGGAGACAAAAACGAGGGAGAATTTGAGAAGGGAGTTCGTAATTTTTCCTTTTATTTGTCCACGTCCAAAACGCTTTTATGGACCTTCATTCTCCCTCTTTCTTCCTGCTTAAGCTTACATAGGGTATGGGAGATCTCCTCTAGCACAAGTAGGGTAGTAGCAATGTGGCTCTGCAAAAATCAAAAGCTCGAGTCATGGCGGCGACGCAATCTTCTACTCGAGGAAGACAAAGGCGCAAGACATGGGTTTGCATACGTGGCATGTTCCTATTCGTTGGCGGAGTTACAGAATTAATAATACCATAAATATTATTAAACGTGTTTGATTATCCTCGAAATCACACTCTGGCTTAACGATTAAGACGTTGAGCTCAAAGTTGCCAAGTCCAGTGTTTGAGCCTTCCTTGGGCGTTTTCGTTTTCATTTTTATTCTAGCGCCTATTTATCACTTATATATTTGTTATTTCATTTAATAGTTACCCCATGTGGGTAGCTTAGCTAGTTGCGCTTTAGTTTTTTCCCCTACCAAGTACGGGGTTTGAACCCCAACACCTCATTTTCTTACTCTCTCCCCTTTTCTTTCTTTCTTTTCTTTATTTTCCCTTTTTTCTTTAATTTCAATTTTTTGTTTTTAATTCTTTTAAATTCTATTTTATCTTTTTAAATCCTAAAAAACAAATCCTATAATTCATTTTATATTTTTTCTACTGAATTTAAATTTCTTCTTTTATAAAACTACTTATCTTGATTAAAATTGATTAATTTATTTTGTCTAAAAATAATTATTTACTTATTTATTTAATTCCAAAAATTTAACTTCTGAAAATTATTTTATGATTCTAATTTCGATTCTTTCTATTTTTATTCTTTTCCTAATTTCTATTAGGATTAACTTTATATAAATTTATATTTTTTATTGTTTGAATTTCCAATACCTTACTAATTAAAAATTTTGTTTCCTTTCTTCCTTTCCTAAACAATATACATTAGTTAATAATTTCCTTTTTAAGAATTAGATTACTACTTAATTTCAAATCATAGATAGATAGGAGATAAGTTCTAGAAATATATTATAATTATATTGCATAATTTGGGATGTTACATTAGTAGGTTTGAAGGTGAATCGGACATATCCTATAAAGGTATCATCACCCTAGACTCTGTCATAATAAGTCCATCTCCCTTCTACAGGAAAAATCGTCAAATTGAAAAGTGGTTGGAACTCATTAGCCATGTTAATTATGAAAACGAGGAGGTGTGTAAGAGTGACTCACCAATTCAGGGAATATGTACAGAATAGGGGGTAGTCTTATCTAACATGGACTCTTATCTCATCGTTCGTGCCTAGTAGGAATTTTACTCGATTTAGGGCCCTTCACAACCTCCAAAACTACTAACACTAGGAGGGCTCACACGAGTGTATCATAAATAATCTAATTTGCAAACTTTGGTTGACGATCGGGAGTACATACCCTGCCTGGTACATGGTCCAAGGTACTCTCAACTGAATCTTGGTAATGCTCCGCTTTGTAGGGAATGCCAAGCCGGTTTTGTGACACCCTTTTTACTCTGAGTGGTTCACAACTTGGTACCTTATCTACCCCCAAGGTCTAACCCCGAGCCTACGTACATTCCTCAGGTACCTTTTATGGTCAACCGTTGCATCCTCTATCTTAAATTCTCACTCGATAGGGTTTGTAGTTCAATCTACCTTCCTTATTTCATCTATCATCTCTCTATTCCTTTCTTATATTAATACTGATGTCATATCAAGGTTCTCATTGGACAACATCCATTTTTTCTCTTTACAATTACTTTAGATTGTATTATCATTGTATGAGCATATCTCAGTTCATTATCTATCTTAAGGTTACTCAAAGTATTACTATCATTGATGGATAGTCATCAAGCAAATCTGCCTTCTATTAATAGTGGAGGTATGAAACCACAATTATATCATTGATCCATTACTTTTACATAATTTTCATAAAATTATGTAGGGGTATTTTGGTCATTTTGATAAATTCTAATGTAGGGGTATTTTGATCATTTTCATAAAATTATGGTTTTCTAGGATTTTTCTTTTCAAAAATCTTCCAAAACTACTTTATGTGTAGGTTTCTAGTACTTTCCAAATAAGTTCTTGAGTTCTAAAAGCCAATTTAGAATTAAAAATAAATTTTGGTAAAGTAAGGGCATTTTGGTCATTTTATAAATATTTTCCCTTTTAAAGATATTTTTCTTTTATTTTTAACCCATAACTTTTGGAAAGGGTCCTAATATTACTAAGAATAATTTACATCATGTTTCTTGAAGTTGGAATGACCTAGAAATGATAAAATTCTCATTTTTATACCCTAGGGGTATTTTGGTCATTTTGAAAAGGATAATTTATTTTTGAGAATTTTGAAATTTCCAAAGTGATAAAAATATTCCTGACATATTTCTAAATAGGTTCTAATATCTTTTCCTAAGGTTATTGATCAGAATAGACTTAAATTTTCAATTTTATCACGTAGGGGTATTTTTTAGAATTTTTCAAAAAAATAATTTCATTTTTGTCAAATTTCATTATAGGATTAAGGCTATCCTCTGCACATTTTCCAAGGTTTGAATAGGCAAAAATGACATGAAATTTCAAAAGAAAAAAGATTAGGCGTAATTTGATAATTTTTCTCAATTGAGGGTAAAATAGTAATTTTTACCATCTCCATCTTCCTCTTTCATCCCTGGGTACTGGTTTGTGCCAAAGGGGTTTTGAAATTTTGATTCTCTTTGTTTGAGGATCGTTTGGTCAATTAATGGTTCAAACACATCACAAACATAATTTGAAATGTAATAACAAAGAGAATTGAATCGATCAATGTAACAACTACTTTTTCATTATTCAAAACACACATACATAAAGGTTACTTTCTTTTACTACTCAAGTTTATAGGGTTACATCATTAATATTACAGCAAGAATAGTTTATACATCATCTCCCGAATCTTCAGAGGGATCTTCTTCCTCAAATATGTCAATTTTGGGAGCAGATCTTGCTACTCTATGCTAGTGTGGCTTAAGAAGAGTTACGTGGACGTCTCCTCCTAGGATGAGATGGGAAACCAGGAGGTGATTCAGACATTCGTGGCGGTTCCACCTATGTCAACACGATTGGGAGATCTATCTATCTATAGGGGAAGTGGGGGCTAACGGAGTTGCATGAAAAAAAGTAAAATGAACATATCCAACATAGGTATGTAGTTGATACAATGGATCCCTCGTCCATCGTCCACATAAGGGAGTTATTGACACATGGAATAGTGGGTGAAATTCCTCAGACATCTTTTCCTGAAATGGTTAGTGTAGGAGTGAATCTTCAATTCTAAATTAGTTATATAATATTGGCGTACCTTAACATTCTCATATATACATACATACATACATACATACATACATACACACACACACACACATATATATATATATATATATACTCTCACCGTGTCATGTCCTAGGTAAATTACTATCGAATATAGGGATCCCTCGCTGCCTCTTTTACTCCTTTCACCAGAGGACCTATTCAATCGTAATATCAAATCCATAAGTTGCAATATTTTTGGGTGACAATCAGGAGTACATATCTCAAGCTGGTACATGGCTTAGATACTCTCTACTAACTTTGGTAATGCTCTACTTTGTCGGGGTTACCAAGCCGACATTGTGACTCCTTAAGTCAGGCAGTTCACAAACTTGGTGCCTAAACACCCCCAAGGACTTCCACAGCCTGCATACATTCCTCAAGTACCTTTTGTAGCCCTCCCATTGCATTTCTCCATTCTTTTATTTCACTCTCGATTCTATTTATCCATCCTTACTTCAATCGATGAAGTCTTCTAGTTACTAGATCCCTAGAATCTTCTAATTTGAGGATTCTTGCTTTTTATTTGGCCATTAATAGATCTGTCTCTGGCCTGAGGGGAATCTTTTGGATTTATGAAGACTTATCGATCTATTCATTTCTGGATTGAGATAGTGATAAATGTATCTTATTTATTTTATGATTACCAACGAATGTTCATTGACCATTTATTTTATCGTCAATATATTTTCTGGAAGTGCGAGTGTCAAGGAGTTGTGTTTAATCTTCAATCTTAGATTCAAATAACTCTTTAAGAAACCTTTACTCATTTTGAGTAAAATATCCAAGTACCTTAACTTTAGATAGGATTTTGTAGAAGAAATTAGGAATCTATGGATATAATTAGGTTTAAGCTTATTTTGATCTTTTCCTCATAGAAATTCTAAACTTCTTTAGTCTGCCTCTTATTATGAGGTTTTACAAGTATTCATGTATGCCTATAATAGTAGTATAGGAGAATCTATTTCCTTTTTGCAAAAATGGAATATTTCATTCATTGAAAATTTCAAGGGTATTTTGGGAAATTTGAAAAAATATTATTTCAACCTTGTTTCTTATGATTTCATTAGGAAATGAAATATTTGGTATTTCATAACAATGAATTATTTTTTGGACCAAAAACTAAATTTCTGGTGGGAAATTTAAATAATTTAAAAATCAAGGGCAAAATGGTCATTTTCATAT
>JAMLFT010010454.1:0-11821 GCA_026544285.1 Pachyrhizus erosus
TAATCATCATTCTTTCTCTCATTTTTTTGTTTTTATTTATAAAAATATAAAGAGATATGGAGTGTTTTGTTCTCTAATATATATAAAAATTAAAATATATTTTTATTGTTTTATTATGAAAATTTATTTTAATTTTTTAATTTTTAAAAGAATTATTTTAATCTTTTAACTATTGAACTTAAGTAAATATTATCCTTTTGTTAATAAAAAAGTAATGTCATTAGTGTTTTATATTTTATAGTATAGTAATTATGAAACACACTTTGTAATGGTTATAAGCTATTAGTGAAGTGAAGAATTAAAATAAATCTTTTTAAAAAGGTAAAAAAAATTGAAATTAATATTTTTAAGTAAGATAAAATAAACTAAAAGTATATTCAGATGCTACTATTTAAAGGGAATAGTTTTAGAAAACTTTCTTAAATAAGAGTATTTTTAAAAGTTGTTATTTCTCTTATATGTTTAATATTTCTAATTGCTTAATTTTTATTTATTTATTTTGTATCTTTATTTTTAAATTAATTTTAATATTTTAAAATAAATTATCAAACATTAACATTATATCTTAATATAAATTAGTTATCATAAATGTGAAATATACTTTATATGTTAAAAAATATTTATTATAAATTTTAATTATAATATAATTTATAAATTTAAAAATATTTATTTATTAGTATAAATTTTAGTTATAAAAAACTAAATAGTAATGAATGCCGAATAGAATTATTTGAAGCTTTCCAATATTTTCTAAACTTGTATCTTCAAAGTTACAGCGTTACTTAATCATTATTTAAAGTTCTTGAGCCACATGTATAACGTAGATCCCACCAACTCCATGTGTATAAAAAGCTGTCACAAACATGAATGCATTAAGGAGCACATGGCATATGAATTTAATTTACTTGAGTAAACATCTATTTTTATCCTCAATCTATATAAACACTGTTTTTCATCCTTTTAACTTCTAAATCTTTCAACAATAAATGCATAAACATAATCATTTAGTGTTAATTTTTAAATAAATTAGTTTTTCAGTGCTTTTTTAACAAATTTTGAAATTGAAAGGGTATCTATATCTTCTTCAATTTATCTATTTGTCTCTACCTATATTAAAGCTCACAAAATCCAAGGAGCTCCGGTTCGGGGCTTGCGGTGGTTTGTTTGAATTATAAGTGAAATAAAATTGAAAAAAAAAATTATACAAGTAAAACAAAAATAAAATGAAAAAAATATATTATTTGAATGGGTAGAAATATAAAGATAGAAAACAGAAGAATTTTCTTCCATTTGTTTGAATGAATAGAGATTAGAATGAAAATAAATAAATAAATTATATAAAAATATTTTAATATAATTAAAAAGGTGTATTTTTTAATCTAATATTTTTTTAACATTAGAAAAAAAAGAAATTGAAAAAATATAAATAGTAAAAATAAGATATTAAATTTTTTTATTTAAATAAAATGGCCGAAGAAAGTTTAATAAAACACTATTATGTATTTATTATAATTTGACCAAAACCATGCTTTTCCTTTTCTAGTCTTATAGTTAAGAGATTATGCCTTAATTTGTTTCGTCATTCATTTTGTTGGTTATCTTTATTATTTTCTCACATTATAAAAAAAAATGACAAACAAAACATGTTTTGAGTTTAATTTAAGTTATCTTTTATTAATAAAATATTTTTAAATATCACTATTAGACTAACTTCATAACATGTATTGGCTTTAGAATAACTTTCTCCCATACTTTTATGTTACTAAAAAAACAAAGGTTATGAAACATATTATCACGTGTCAAATTCACAATGTTTTAACTTGTTAAAGTTAAAGTTGAAACTTGAAGTAAAGAGACTTTGTTGCTTCATTTCAATAAAGTTATTAATTTAGACTTCAATTACTTATCATATTCTTTCTCCAATGGTTGTATAGTCATTCGTTCCATGATTGCACACAACTGAAAATAGGAACTCTAACACTTAGGTAAAATTTCACTACAGTAACAATAAAGAAAGAAAATGATTTTGGCTAAACTAAAAAGGGTGAATCTCAATACAATTTAGTTCCTCCACCGCAAGAATAAGATAATTGTATTTCCACCAATGGTGATTTCATTTCTACAATAAAATCATTGGTGATTAGAGAAGAATATTGTAAACCATGGTTGATAAGTGAGACGATTCAAAGATATATTTCATCCATACATAGTGAATGGTCGCATAGAGATCGAGATTCTCTTATATCAAGTGGAATAGTGTAATCTTACTTTTAACAGTAAAGAAATTTCTCTAAACTTTTTTTATTATCTGCAGTATTAGGCATTTCTTCTTGTGTACTCAGACACTTTTTTTATCTCCAATTTGCCAGATCAAACCTTTTGTAATAAGGTTGTTTGAAGACACAGTGGATCTTGTGCTTATTTTAAATATATATATGTGATTTTAACATGTGTTTTACATTTATCTTGTGTGGTTGGAAAGGTTTTGTTTATGATGCTATAATTTTCACGAATATTCTTCAAAAGCCAAATTTATTATTCCCTTACACTTACGTAGATATTTTATATAAATAGAATGTTTTTATTTTAAATTATGAGTATTTAAAACAATTTTTTAAAGGCTTTTTTTACTTATAGGTAAATATTACCTTGTTGATTCAATATATCCGTCATGTAAAAGTTTTTTAGGATCTTATGAAAATACGAGGTATTATCTTCAATATTTTATATTGGTTTTAAATTTTAGATCAAAAGATGAAATATTTAATTTTTATCATTCTAGTTTGAGAAATATTATTGAAAATTTTTTGGTGTTTAAAAAAATAGAGAATATAACACGATCAAATTTAAATTTAAAACTCAAATATCTATCATATGAACATGTTTTATATTAAATAATTATATTAGAATGAAAATTTTCATATTTAGATATTCTTAAAAACTTAGAGTGTTAGCAAGTTACTACAAAATATATTTTTAATAGTGAAAATAATAATGATATATCTTATCTTAAAAAATGACAAAAACCAACTGAAGCAAATGTTAAATATATAGAAAAAGTTAGAAAGAGTATCATATATGAGTTGTAAATATTAGGGTGACATTAGTTTATTTTATGTATTTAGTTTTAAAATAAGTTTGACATTTTAACTTTAATTGTTTACTACTATAAGCAATTAATGTGAGAAACATATATGTTTACATGCAATTTTTTTTAGTTAACTTGAGAATTTGTTTAGCGTATTTATGAAAATGTAAGTTTTAGTTAATATAAGTATTTATTTTTTCTAGTCTTCAGTTTTTTTTGTTGAATAGTTTTCTTCGTCTATTTGCAACTTTATAATTAAATTATTTGTCTGTAGAAAAAATATAATAAATATTTTTAACACGTTATTTTTCATGAAATAATTTTTAAAATAAAAATATAATAACAATTTTATATTTAAAATTCAATATTGAAAGTTTAATAAAACAATGATATAATTCATGAAAAAGATGAATGTCATATTCGTAAATTGTAGAACCAACTTTAATCACTATAATTTAGTAAAATGTTATTAATAAAACAATGTAATATATGGTTGTTAGCTTAAAAAAATATGAGCGATTTTTTCTCTTATCTATTAGACATATGTGGTTGTTAGCTTAATTAAAAAATAGACTTGTGGCGCAATGTACAAGACACAACATTTATAAAAAAAATGCTTTTATTTAAAGAAACATGTTATTTTATAAAGTGCTTGTAAGGTTTTTTTTATGTATTTTTGTAATAAAAAACACTTATACAATTCTCATATTCAAATAAGTTAAAAATTACTTTTAATTAAAAAAGTGTTTTTATAATCGTAACCAAACACAAAATAGTTTATATTTTAATAAGAATCACTTACAAATAAATCATCTTTTAAAAATACTTATTTTCAGCCTAAACAAATGAGTCCTTTGTCTAAAATGTTTATTAAAAAATAAATTTTTATTTTTAAAAACAAATCTTATCTGCTTTTAAATAAACATTTTTAAACAAAATTATAAATATTTTTAAAATTTAAACAAATTGATCCAATACTCATTTAGATAAAATTAGAATTATAACCCTAAAAAGCCATTAAAAGAGAACCACACTAATAATGTTTTGTTTTAAAAACCCAGGCCATAAGTGATTGATCCAAATTAATAAGCCTCCATGTTTGGAAAACATTCTTAACCTAACATGACACGTATATAATTCCTCATCCATTTTTTTTTTTACTTTATGAAATTGCTTTGTGAATTTATAAATCATTCTTTAAATGTACAAATTAAGATTGGAAAGGAATAATTTTTTATTTTTTGGTGACAACTTCTTGACATTTTTGTACAACGTACTCGTGAAGATTATGACATTTTTGTACAACGTACTCGTGAAAATTGTGACATTTTTGTATGATATAAATCTCAGTGCAACATCATTAATGTGTTAATTGTAGTAGAAGACACTAAGACCATTACAAAAGACAACGATGTAGTTTTTATAGGAAAAACATCTTAAACATAATCATTGTATGATTTGTTTTAATGTCAACAAGACTCTTGATTTATTCATAAAAATTGTAGTGCATAGCTTTACCTTGGACACAATGGATGTCAACCTCATTTATTGACAGGAAGAAGGGAAAAAATTGTTTTTAAAATTTTTGACGATTAAAAATTGATAAAAAATAATTTTAATAATTATATGTTGTAATTTTAATTTTATAACATTTTAAAAATATTTAAATATAATAATGATATATGAAAATTACAAAAATTTAAAAATTACAATTATAAAAACAAAAATAAAATATTTTTAACTATGTCAACTAAAAGAATTTTTTTTACCATTACATGCAACAAGCAAAAAGCTAATTAAAGCTTAAAATCAAACCAAGGGGAAACATAGTAAATAACTAAAAAAAGTGGGTTGAAAATGAAAATATGGATAAATTGACATTCACATCACTTGGAAGAAATGGGTGGTATCTTCGTTGAGCGTACTCAAACCAAAAGGTCTCTCCAACTCTGCTAAAGTCCAAGGTCAGTCTTTCCCCTAAACCCTAATTTCCCAATTCCCTTTCTTTCCTTCTTCCAAAACACAATTCGCTTCAATTTCCGTGGTGGGTTTTGATCGTCGGTTTTGTGCAAATTTTTTATTCTCCGATTCATAATTTTCAACTTTTGCGTTGTGGGTGGGTGTTAGTGCGCGTTGGTTTTTGGGTTAATCGATGTGATCGTGAGAAAGAAAATAAGGGGATGATTGGAATTTTGGGTACAAGACTCAGTTTAATTGCTTCGTAGAAAAAAAAAAGCGAAATTTATCGCTTTGATTTAGGGTAAATAAAACAATAATGTGAACATGTTTTGATGGGTTTGTTACTTTAGATGGATGATACTACTCTTATAGTGGTTAGACCTGAGAGATTTTTTTAAATTTTGTTATGCGTGTGCGAGCGTGGTAGGAATAAAAATACGATTCTAAAAGATTATTGTTTTGGTTCAATGAAAATGAAAATACTTACATTACATGTCCTTACAAGGTTCATTTGCTATTGTGCAGGTTGCACGGTTTTAACTGCCTAGGTTTTTGTCTTCAAAATTTAAACTGTGCAACTTTGGTTGCAAACTCAGGTGTTAAGTTGTGTATGCATGAAAGTGGGCTTTAGATAATTGTGCCTCTTGTAAGATGGATTCCCTTTGGAAACTTTTGTATTTGCTGGAGCCTGCGCCTGTCACACTTATCACTACAGCTGTGGCTGTGACATTTGGATCTGCATTTCGAGCTCTAAATTACGGGAAAGAAATGGAGCGTAACCGTGACTTATCGGAAGCATCCATTACACTGGATAGGTCTCAGGCATTGATGATCCCAGTGATGAGCTCTTTTAGCTTGCTTTTGATGTTCTACTTGTTCTCATCTGTCTCGCAACTTCTCACGGCATTCACTGCTGTTGCTTCCGCATCCTCCCTTTTCTTCTGCTTGTCACCTTATGTTGCTTATTTGAGGTCACAGTTTGGTTTAGCCGATCCATTTGTTTCACGCTGTTGCTCGAAATCTTTTACACGAATTCAAGCAATACTATTGCTGGTGTGCTCATTCACAGTGGCTGCCTGGCTTGTTTCTGGACATTGGATACTGAACAATTTGTTAGGCATATCTATATGCATTGCATTTGTAAGCCATGTGCGTCTTCCAAACATCAAAATTTGTGCTATGCTCCTTCTTTGTCTATTCGTGTATGACATTTTTTGGGTTTTCTTCTCTGAAAGATTTTTTGGTGCAAATGTCATGGTATCAGTGGCAACACAACAAGCATCAAATCCTGTGCACACAGTTGCTAATAGTTTAAGTCTTCCTGGGTTGCAACTGATCACTAAGAAATTAGAGTTGCCTGTAAAGATTGTTTTTCCAAGAAATTTGTTGGGTGGTGTTGTTCCTGGAGAGAATGCGACAGACTTCATGATGCTTGGTTTAGGAGACATGGTATGCCATTTTTATTCTCTAAGATACTTTACTGTATGAGAATATTTCCTTAACTGTTTTGAAGTTTTAGATTGTCTTTTCATTTCGTCACTGTCATGTGAATCAGTATGTTGTGTTAGATTTACTGTGTAAAATCATTGTAACCATGGAAAGCTACATGTTACTTGATTTAAATTAGTTGTGCCAATGTCAAAAGTTGTGCACTTCTTTCTTTTTGATTTCCTGCTGGATCATGCCTTGCTAAGTTTTATGTAGGTTATGTGGAATGACATTTATCATGATTAAGATTTTGAATGCCTTCTCAGGGAAATTTTATGCCATATTTTATGCAAGAGCAATAAAGAAAAAAAAAAGAAAGAGATAATCCTTGATCATTGTACTGTAGTTGTCACTGTAACCTCCGTCCCTTCCCTTCTCTTCCATTTCCCCTGCATCAATTTATGTCAGGATTGAATTTGAAAAGGTTCTTGTGCTGCAAGGGGATTTGATATGAATAAAAGTTGCGTTGTGGGAGTTATGCTGTAATTACATTGGCTATAATATGGTCAATACTTTCTGTGTGCTCTGGTGCATTGTGTTCTATACACTGTATCAATTACTATGTATAATATCATTACATTTCTTTTCACCCCTAGGCTTGCCAAGATTTTAATTAATTTTTAAAATCTTGTGTCTTCAAAACTTTTATGTTTGTTGTTTTATAACTTTTGCTAATCTTTTGTAGGCTATCCCAGGCATGCTCCTGGCTTTAGTCCTCTGCTTTGATTATCGCAAGAGCAGGGATACAGTAAATCTCTTGGAGTTACATTCCTCAAAGGGGCACAAATACATATGGTATGCACTACCTGGGTATGCCATTGGCCTGGTAACTGCTTTGGCAGCTGGTGTCTTGACTCACTCCCCTCAACCTGCACTTCTTTATCTGGTAATTCTGTTCTTCCATTTCTTCTTGTCATTATACAGTTTTTTTTTTTCTACCTTCAGTTCTTCCAATCTTTATACATCATTTATTCCAGAATTTTTGTTCTTGTTATGATATTTTATTTATGGATTTTTATATTTGTTTGCTCATGAGCAGTGAAAGCATTAAATACGCCCTTTGAGCTTTAAGTTACTTAAAAAGTTAAAAGAGTAAGCATATGACTTTTGTGATTTTTAGATAACAAGTGCTTTCTTTTTCAGTAAACGCTTTTTATTTTTGACTTATTATCATGTGCTCATGGCCAGTTGGGCACACAATAGAGAAGCCCTTTATTTATATATTGGGAAATTGTAGTTTGTAGAACAGAAAATAAAATAGTCACAGTGATTGTTTAATCTAACATGATTTTAACTTTGTATTTTCTCTTTCTAGTCTGTAAGTATGGTATACCAACTTGAATTGCCATCTAGAAATTCAAACTGAACATGAGTTTGACTCGAGTATATGATTTTATTGGATTAAACTAAATAGGTCAAAACTGGAGCTTGTTCATCCATCCATTCTTTATATGAAGTGATCATTGCCCTTTTGATGAATCATAAAAGCTTGCTCCTTAGTCCTTACTTTCCCACTACCTTTTGTTACCAGCATTTATAGCTATGATATTGATAGCCTTTGATTATAAGTATAACCCTTGCTCCTCTAGTAAAAGTGGCTTTTGTGTTCCTACTAAGTGCACTTAACAATAAAAGATATGTTTGCCAGATTTGCATGGGTTTGTGATCTACTGGGTGCATTTTAACAATAAAAGATGCATTTGTCAGATTTGCATGGGAGCAGTAAACTGAAATTGTTGAACTTCTTCTACAACCAATTTCTGATTTCAGTAGGGAGAGGTTCTTGGATAAGTATGGTGTATATTGAGTTTGTACACTGAGCCATTTGTATAATGCAATTAATTTGTCATCTGTTTTCTAGGATCCATACTTGAAAACGTCAAACTACTTTCACTTTCTAGTGGTCCAGTGCATAAACTACATAGTACATTATATTCATGTCTATCTGAGTATTTTTCTAAGTTAATTCGCTTGGCTGAATTTCAAACTATGCGATACCCAATCCATTGTTCTGATTCCCATGATTGTTAATGGTGCTCCATTCTTAAGAACGCCCAAATTCATCTTATGTAATGGAAATATCCTGTATGAATAGTATTTAAACTAGAACCTGTCTCATTTTTATATTCTCGCTTCCCTTGACCATGGCATAAAATTAATATCTCTTAATTGAAACAAGGAAATCCTAGGGCTTTTGATACATACATAAAATAAAAAATTAAGCTTACTCTCGACAGAAACTTAAGTTTTTTTATGAATGTAAATTTTAAATTACTCTCGTAAACCCTGCTACAGCTGATTTCGTGTTAAGGTGATTTTATGCTATGTGGTATGTGGATTCCAAGACAAACTGTTTGGTTTCACTTGTAACAATGATGGTTTTCTTGGTTTGTGTAGGTGCCTTCTACTTTGGGACCTGTAGTCGTGATCTCTTGGATGAAAAGGGAGCTGCTTGAGTTGTGGGAAGGAAACACACCAATTCTCAATGATAAGGATCGCGAAATAGAAGTTTAGTCTAGTGACCGGTGGTTTATAGCCAAAAGAAAGTTGTAAATTTACTGAGAATCTTTAATCGTCTGACTCACCAAGAAAATTTACATTTAATGTTCATCTTGCTCTGTCTTGATGTTTCTATTTATACACCATATATAAATTGAGGCAAAGAAATTTGCAAGAACTCCTTTATGGTAAATAAAAGAAAAAAAAATGGTTTTAATGTAAAGAGGAGCCTTAAATAAGCCTCGTGCTTAGGGATAGTGATAACGATCCAAAAGTACATTTTCCTAATATAAGTACAACAATCAAGTACAGTCTTGACTAGAAAGGGTATGGTGAAGTGGATCAGTAACGAAATTCATTTATGTAAACTAAACTTCATGCCTATTTATGTTTTAAAATTGAGTATAATAAGTTATTAGAACATGTGTTTAATCAATGATAAATTTGATATCGAACGCATTTAGTATACAAGTGAAAGACAATTTTTACTTTAAATGATAATATTTTATACTTGACTTAAATACATAATTGATATTTTAAGAGTCATAAAAATGTAGATTAAACAGTCGAAGATGCAAAATCCTTCACGTGGACATGGCTCGAGATATTGAGCCGGGCTTGCAATGTAATGTCCACTTACACTGTCATGCTTGAAGAATCGACGAGCTATATATAGGGAAGAATAATCCCATCCAAGGTATGCATTATTTTCCAATCTTTTTCATAACTTGACATTTATTACCTTTGTTGATTGGTCACAAGGTATTCGGCCAATGAAAGTTATTGAAATTGAATTATAAGTCCAAGTAGCCAAGACAAGATGTATGTAACATAGTTTGAGGAATTTCAACAGGAAGTTGGTTTCTTGAGAGATCCAGGCTTTTCCAAATGTATCATCTTATCAATATCTTGTGATATCTTCGCCAACAAATTTTGGGACCAAGTTCAACTATTGCCACTCGGAGAGAGACTAAGTAGCTTCGAGGCTAGAAAAAAAAAATGTTATTTAACAGCGAATAAAAAATGTTAGATGTTAGATTTTTTTTTTCCTTTGTGTTATTTTTGTCTAACAAATTAAAATATTAATATAAATATTATAAAACTACATTAACAGTATGATGTATTTTATATTATGCTAACTTTTGATATTGATAACATATATCAATTTTTATATTAATAGAATTATTTTAGTAATTCTATTATTAGCATAAGTAAAAAATTGTCTTTTCTAATATTTTTAATATTTTATTAGACCAATAAAGGCTGATCCAATGTCACACATAAGTATACGGCATTATTCTTTTTGGTGGAGGGTATACATCCGGTCAATAAGTTGTTACCTGAAAGGTCCATAAGCCACATCATGAGCATATATTCATTTCATATTATTTTTTCATGCTTATTTGTATGTGCACCACAAACCTGAATTCAGCAAACAAAAGGTGGAACTATACTGAGAAATGGATTTGTCTTCATTTTATATGACAGTAATATTATACATGCAAGTATTTTGGATTTGATCTACGTATAGTATTTTATTTATATTTGTAGAAAAAAAAAACTAAGGCTATTTTCAATAAATAATAAAAGATTATTCCATTTCCTAAATAGAAAAGTCACTAAAGTAATAGTATTTAGGGTTAAATATAAATTTAATTTTTAAATAATAATATTTTTTTTTATTTTAGTCTTTTAGATTTTATTTTTTATTTTAATATTTTAAAATTTACTTTTTTTTTTCAATTCTGGTGTCAAATGAATTTTTTTATTTTTGTCTTTGGCGTTCTTTAAATAATTGTATAACAGTAATTTTGACAGTCCAATAACTTGTCACATTATCAAGAAGTCTAATAGGATCATTATGTGTATTTTTTTTGTCAAATTATATTTTTAAATATATCATTAACTAATTTAATATCATTAATTGTTTTAAACATATAAAAACTTAAAAATGTAGTTTACTGGAAAAATTACATGTGACTATTGTGTTCCTTAATTATGTGATAAGTTACTCGATTATCAAAGTCATTGTCAAGATATAATTATTTTAAACCCCTTTTTCTTGTGATTTAACGTTGCCAAAAAAATTATTGCACCTTGGAATTGCTTCAAAATGTCTCAAACTACTAATATTTTATCATATAACTATCACATTAAATTAATAGTCCACATGAAATCACTTCACAATAATACTTTAAAGAACTAAAAATGAATAATAGTTGAGCGGCTAAACCAATTAAAAAATTGATAAGGGACTAAAAGTGTATTTTTCAAAATTAAGATGGAGACTAAAATTGATCAAAATAATGTTGAGGAACTGAAAATAAATTTGGTGAAAAGATGAAAAATTAAAAATACGATTTAATACAAAATTTTACATGTAATTGTCGTGTCGACACTTAATGGTGATAACAAAAACAAAAAATGTTACAAAGGAAAAGTATATATAATTGATCATTTGTTTATGTAGGGACTAAAATGAAATTAAAAAAAAGTTTAAGGATAAAAAATAAATATAATCCTACAAATATAAAAAAAATAAGATTTAAACAACCTTTTTATCCTTGTAAAATTGATGTTTTTATTTTATTTTAGTCTTTTAAAAAATTCAGTCCTTTAAAATATATTGATTTTTTTTGTTAAACTGTGTTTTTAAAACTCTCACAAACTAACTTGACATTGTCAACTATTTTTAAAATATGAGAATTTAAAAATATAATTTTTAAAAAATTACACGTAACAATTATGTTAAATTCATGACATGACAAGTCAATAAATTATTAACGT
>JAMLFT010010455.1:0-11820 GCA_026544285.1 Pachyrhizus erosus
TTATAAAAAGATAATTTTTTTTTTATTTTTAAAATACTTTTAGATAAATTTATCCAGATATATCCATAATACATTTATATAATTAAAAATAATGACATCACTAGACGTGGCTGAAGCCAAGGGAAACAGCAAAACTAAATTTGTTAAATTTCACTCCAGTATTGTTAATCCCGTATATTAGGTCTTGAATGGATGTGATATGAATTCTGATGCTTTCTTCATCTTACAAGTGGAATTCACCAGCTACATTGAAAAGGAATTTCAATTGCTCAACTACACCAAAACAATCTAAAATCTAAAATACCAATGACGAGCTTAAAACCGAATTGAAAACAAAATTATAAGAGGATAGTAATTGTGCTTATACATAGAATTTCTATTTAAAAAACTAGGTTACTAATATTTTCAGTTATTAAAAAATGGATCTTTAGTTTTAGTCACTAACTTTTAAAACCATAAGTTTTTGTCCATTGTTTTTGAAATATCCAACTTTAATCCCTAAGTTATCACTAAAGGACGAAAGCTTATGATATTAGGGACTAAAAGTTTAGGTATTTCAAAAATATAATGAAAACTTATGATTTTAAGAGTCATCGATTCAACCAAACATGATTCATTTTTTAATAACTAAAACCATCATTAACCTTAAAAAAATTAGTTTATTAATTTCCATCATGACAGCAACGTGTGTTATTCCTTGGACTTGAACTTGTGTTTTACAAGAGCGTGGCCCAACCAATAAATGGATGACGCAGCCAACGACAGAAGCAAGCACAGAAAGCTAAACGTTTCAAGTCCAAACCATTATAGTGATCGTTTTCTGATCTTCTGATTGACAACGAACGTTTCCACTATAGAATAGACCACCAAATGCCGGAACCCAATGGTTACAAAAGTATGAGTGGATAAAATAGAAGAACTTAATTGAATTGTAAACGCGATTTGGATAAATTGAATTAAACTGTATAATAATTTAGATAAACTGAGTTAAATTGAATAAAAATTTAGATAAATTAAATTAAATCAAATTATTTTAAATTATTTTTAATAAATATATTTTTTAATTTTATAAGTTACAATTTTATTTAATTTAAACAATTTGATTTTAGAGCACTTTAATTTAATTTTTATTTAAAATAATTACATTTTTTAAACATTAATTCAATACCAGTTCAGATGAATTAATTTTCTTTTATCAACTTTAACTAAAATAAGGACAACCATGTAATGGCATTGTCATGGCCAATAGTTACCAGCATCACTAATGTGGATCTCCAATTTAGCCTAAAGAAATTGATGCTAAATTTCATTTTTGCCATCTTCATCACTTTATTTCCTGGTGTGGTGGTGTTGACTTCACTGGTTTGGATAAATTTTTTAATAATTTTTTTTATAAATTAAAATTGATTTATACATAAATTAAAATTTATCTTATAAAAAATTAATGAATTAATTTTTAAAAATTAACTTATATGTAACTTTATTTTATTTTTATGTCATTAATTATCTAAACTTTTGTACTTTATACTTCATTTTCTATGACAATATCCTAATATTGTTGGTTTTCATGCTTAATAATAAGGGGTGTATTTGTTTTTGTTTGATTCTATCTCTATTTAAAATTAGTAAATAAAAATTTAATGATTAAAAAATTATTAATTCGAATAAAATTAAACTTGATGTTTAAATAATGTTTTAGGTTTAAATTTTATAAATAAAAAAATATAATTTAAAAGGATTTCATTAAAAAGGATTAGTCAATTTTTTAAAAAAAATTAATTAACATCAAAATTAATAATACTTCACATCAATAATATATTTAAAAATAAAATAACAAAGTTTGGTGTGTCTTCTACAAATGACACACTTGATTATTACTTTTTTTGTTCTGCTAAAATACCAACACTGTTTTATTTATCGGTACCAGATTAACATGATCATGAATAATTTTAATGTAATGTTGAAATATCCAACCATAGACATGATCAATTCCATTTTAAAGATAGGGCAACTTTGTTTACAAATAAGAACAATTCTTAATATTTTAGCACATTCATTACAGGAACTGAAAATTAACCGAATTGAAAATCATTTTACTAAGAAAATGTCATATATTATGGTGCAGCAGATCTATAATCCACCAATATCTCTACGAATCAAAATATTTTCGTGCAAATAAATGTCTCATTATTATTCTTGGCTATAAACGATGCCCTTAAACATTTTGACTAGGGAAATGATAGGAAAAGTGAAAGATCGAATGAGAGTAAGCTAACAAAATCCAACCATTTTTTAACTATTATTTTAGTCTAGGCATTGCACAAATAAGTGTTTAATTTTATATAAGTAATAATTAAAATTTATAATAAATAAATGTTTTTAATATGTATAAGTTACATTATAATTAAAAGGCTTTTTAGTCTCTTTTAATTCTTATTATATGATTTCAATCTCTCTATTTTCTTTCATGATTTTGGTCTCTTTATTTAAAAAAATCATAATTTTGATCAAATTTTTATTTATACTTATGTTTTATTATTTTATTTTTGTTCAATTAAACTTTAGACTTAATATATTATTCACTAGAGATATTATAAAAAATAATTATATTAATTAAAATATAAAAAATAAAAGAAAGAAACATGTGCAAAAGTAAAATTTTGACTAAAATTGTTAATTTCTTAAAATAAGAAACTAAAATTGTAAAAGAAAATCAAAACTGTGAATTAAAAATTAAAAATGACCAAAACTGTAATTTAGATAAATAAATATATTTATAAGTTGTATTCTGTGATATAAGATTTTTTTTTAATAATAAATAATTTCTATTAAAAAATTTAAAATTCAATTTAGAAATAAATGACAACTAATAGATGGTTAAAAAATTAAGTATACACAGAGAGAAATATAAAATGAGACTAATTTGATCTAATTGAAAGAGAAATTTATTCACTAGCTGGAATAATGTTGCTTACACTGCAAATTTGAATAATGTTGCTTACACTGCAAATTTGAAAAATGTTGCTTACACTACAAATTTGAATAATGTAACTGACAAAGCACATTTAACCATAAGTTGGAATAATGTAGCTGACAAATAAATTTACTTTCAGACAATTTTCACTGCCTAGCTATAGCTATAATCAATTAAGAGCCGGTTGTAATTAACTTGTCCTACTTCTTTTTCTGCCTAGCTATATAGCTGTATCCACATATCTCAAATGTGAGACATTAGAATGTGCAGCCAAATGGCCTATTGTTTATACATGAAAAGTTTATATTTTTTGATATTCTTGCTAATTCCACGAACGGATCCAACTGCTGCGGTAGCTGTAACTAGGAAGCAGGCGAAGCTCAATAATTGAAGCGCACACCACTTGAATGAAAGTCTTTTTATCTGTTTCTGTGCAATGTGCATTTGAACAGGGAAGAAGACAATGAGAGGCCAAAACCCGATGGCTCCAAGCAAGGCAAGAAACTCGTTGAAAAATGGCATGGCCATGGCAATAACTGTGGCCACTACCACATACATAGACCTCCAAATTAGCCTAAACAAGTTGATTTTGCATGTAAAGGAGCCCATTTTGATTTCATAGCCCTTGTTTATGAAATCTGAACGCGGCCACGCCATGTTAGCACCCATCTCAATTACACGAAATAGTGGTTGAGCCATCACCTGTCACATAATGTTATATCTCACATTACATGATAGTTATTATACACACACACCGTGTGTATTGAGGTATTAATCAGAGAGGAGTGTTTAATCATATAATACTATATCATAAAATCATAAGTTATTATAGTTCACATTTTTTTTTGAAAAAAAATTAGCACCATATTTTTAATTTAATATTTTTATAAATAAAATAAAATAAAAGATGGAGGTTAAATAAGAAGTGGGACTGTAAAGTCAAGTTTACTGGTAAACAGAATGACGGTTAAATAGAAAATGAAATGTTAAAAAACATTATAGTAGTTACTTATTAAAACTAAAGGCAAAAGTGTTTAATAAAAAAATGGAGACCGAATTGGAATATTCCATTACAATAGTTATTGTTAAATTGTATGTAAGTTGTACTAAATAAAGTATGAATCTGTTATTCAGTGAATAACCTAGGTACTTAGATACTTTTTTCTTTTAATGGTCAGGTACTTAAACCATTACTCATATTTTAGTTAAATGAAATATTTTCCCAAGTATTTCTTTTTACAAAATAATTAAACGATAGCATGCACTATTTCAATACTAGATTATGGAAAATCAATCAAATAAAAATATTAATTATAAGTGTAATATATAAACAAAACAAATAAAAAAAAAATGCTAAAGACACCCTCTCTCTCTCTCTCACACACTCTCTATTTATTATGATACATGTAGGTACAAGTTTTATAGGAGAATTCAATAGTTATCATACAAATAGAAAGTAAGAGAATTAATTGGAAGACTTAATAAGGAAATTTAGAATTATTTTAAAAAACTAGCACTTCTCGCAAAAAAAACCTCTTATAATACATTTATATAGAGACTGAAATCCATAAATAAAAGGATCGAACCTGATATGCTCCAACCATATGGATTACAATGAAAACGTTCCCAAGGGCGACCAACCAGAATGGCTCGTAAAACCCAAAGCCAGTGAGGATGTTTCCCGGGGTGTCATGTCCGAAAGCAGCATATCCAAGGCCACCACATAGCAGAAAAAGTATTGTCATTGCTGTGATTCCTAACACATTCGCCTTTTTCATCTGTTTGTTTTCTGGTGGATATGACTTCAATGTGTCCTAGATAATGCACGCACATCCATATGTAATCAAATCAAATTTAATGGAATAACTTCTTTCTATTTTCTTAATATAATGATAGTATATATAATCAGTTTAATAATGTATTCCTACTTACCATTATATCAAAAATAACAGTAGCAAAAGAGCAAGCAAGTGCAATGTTTCCCAAAGCACTGAAAACCCTCCAAATTTTATCCGCTTCAGATAAATCTGGTCCTATTTTGTTTCCATATATACTGGTTGGTTCTCCTTTACCTGTCCACACCCGAAATGCCTCCATAGTAAGTCATACAGGATTGGAAAAACACAGTCAACGAATCTATTCACAAAACACCCTTGTATATAATACAGGGGAAACCTCCAAAAAAGAAATTGGTGCAAACCTCTAATAACTTAGCGACATTCTTTGTAAATACTTAGTTAAAACTTTGGAATTAATGTTGGAAAGGTTTTGACTTTTTGACAAAATATAGGTAAAATTCATACCTTTAATGACCACTTCCAGAGAAAGCCCGCTTCCAATGAAGGCATAGCCGAAGGAGGTAGCAGCAGCTAAGGTTGAAAGCCACGTTAACTTATGGAAATTTGGGATTTGTGACAATAAGATTTGCAAAATCCCAAAAGCGATCATATAGGGGTTGTTTGAAAACTTGCAATAAGAATCGTGGCCTTCTTTGTGAAAACAAATGGCTTTCTTAATAGCCCTGCCACAATCAGAGATATTATTATAGTACAAGAGAAGATGAATTTAGAGCCCCTCGTCTCATTAGCACATTATTAGTATTACTATGCACAAGCACAATCAGAAACACAAACAATTAGTTCAAGAACGTAATAAGAAAACGTACACCAAGCTTATAGAACTAGTTATAGTGTAGCCCACTGTAACCCCAGCGAGCTTCCCATATAGGACGGATCCGCAAAACACGTGCATTTTTCCACCTAATTTAATAAACGGAAATATGGAAGCAATCAAACATTTAAAATAGACAACGAATTTATGTACAAGATATAATTTTTGATTGGTAGAAAGTTAATCTATCCTTATGCATGCATAAGAATATATAGGGATAGGGAAGTAGATTAAATAAGACTATGATACCAAGGTAGGCATCAACAGCCTGCATGTAAGTGTAGTTCCTCTTGCCACTGACTGGGTCAGGATATCTGTAGCAATCAGTGATAAGACTGTAAGTGTAAACGGAAATGCATGCAAAGAGGATCATAACGCCAATGCCAGCTATCCATCCAAGCTGGGCCATTGCCCAAGCCAGAGCCAGCACTCCTGCCCCCACCACCACCGTTACTATGTGAGTGGTAGCGGTGAACACGTTCCCTGCAAGTTCAAGCAACAACCATCCCTATCAATCCATATAAACTATTCAGCTTATTCTGGAGCAAGTCATACCAGAAAAGAATATGATTCATTACTTCAAGAAGGAAAGTTAAATAGTAGTACTTCATATCTATTTATCCAAAGTGCACACTCCACATCTGTTTTTGATGTCAAATCAATTTTTGAGGAATTTTTTTTTTTTGGGTGTTGTGGCTATGTTGCTACTCTAGTTGCATAAAAGAAGACTCATATTTACTCTTAACATTATAATATACATTAGTTTAACACATTTTTTCTTTTGTATTTTTAACATTGCTCATAAGCCATAAGACATCACTTGTGAAAAATTTTTAGTCAATGTTCACGGGATAGAACTACCATGCCTCCTTCCCAAAAAAATTTAATTTCATTATTTTATATGTAGTTTTTTTTATACAAAAACTAAAATTATAAAAGAGTTTTTATTAAAATTCACTCAATTTTACAATTTAATCTGATGAATCTCTTGTTATATATAAATCATGTATTTTATAATTAAAATTACAATACAACAATAATATAAAAAACTATATTAAGTGTTTTATATACATATATTATAATGTGATTTGTAAATATTTTCTAATTGTGTTGATGCTAAGCAAATTAAAATTATTTTTTCAAATAAAGCAAACATATCTCAACTTGTGTGTAGTCTACTATAAAATTATGAAGTTTGATTTACTTATTTTTAATCAATACTCTACATATTAAGTTGCATATATGATCCTACATATTAAATGATTAAAAAAATGAATTTATAAAATGATTATTATTTAACATATAAAATTTTATAACAGTAAAAAAATAAAAAAAAATCTTCATTAATGTCAGCTACTCCACTTAAGATGCTCTAGTTCTGTCTTTGAATGTTCACATCATTTTATTTGTTAGTGCATTTACCAGTAAATCACATAGATAACGTTTATATATTTTTTGTTGTAAACATAAAAAATATTTATAAATATTTTTTTATTTAGAGAAAACTTTGAGAAAAATAAAGTTAAAAAATATTTTTAAGTAAGTATTATTTAAACATTTCTTTCTTTCTTTTTAAAAAAAATATTTTGAAAATTATTTTATTAAACAATTTTGAGGAAAAAAAAAACAAAACTATCAAACAACTCCAAAGAGTCACTAATTATTTTTTTAATGAGAAATAAATAATTACAAAATGCATAGGAAATTTTTTTTTTTAATTATTGTGACTATGTTTTGTTATTCTAGTTGGATTAACAACATTATCAAAAATTCATATGCATTTATTATTTTATTTGTGGTCCAATCACAATATAATCACTAACAATATATTATTTATCAAATGATATAATATGAAACCATATTTAAATGAAAAATTCTATTACAAAAAAATAAAAATATCATATGAAACAATTTGTTAAATAAAATCACTCTTGACCAATTGTTTACTGATTATTTTAACAATTAACCTTTTGAGTGAAATGAATGTAACACTTCATGATAGACTTACTAATTTTTTTTATCAAATTAAACACCTAATTCCATTTTTTTTTTACTTTCTTTAAAAGTTTTGTATGTCAACTGTAACTTAGTTCAATCCTTAAAAATTACTTAATTTATTTTTAAAAATATCAAATACTTTATATATGATTTAACTCAAATGTTTCTTAGGATAATTCCATTTTTTTTACATATCAGTACTAATTTTATAAATAAACTCATATAAATTTTCAATTAATTGGATCCCAACTTCATTCATGCATGTTGTAAATCAGGCAAACTAATTTAAAGTCTAATGTGACCTCATACAATACTAATATCTCCATAAAGTTGTCTTTTGCAATTTTTTTTTAAATGGAGTAAAAAAAAAGAATACGCCTTTATCTGTATAAGGTGGGTATGAAATGAAGTTTAGTGTACACAAGATTTTTTTTTTTCTTTTGTTAATGTTGTATTGGTAGAATGAAAAAAAGAAAAAAAAAAGAAGAAAAATGACTATTTTTTGAGAAAAATGAAATTATTTTGAAATTTTTGAAATGAATATAAGTTCTATTATATAGAATTTCTTTTCAAACGTGTAAAAATAAAAATAAACAGTTGTGATATCTCTATGTCACATCCTTGTGTGTTTTGATTAGTGTCTTTTCTAACGATTTTATGTATTAATATTTGGGTGCTTTTGTTTATTATATAATGTTAATCAATGATTATGCGTGTCTTTCTATGTAATAAATAATAATTTTAATAATAAAAATAAATAATAAATAATTAACAATATTAAAAAATTAATTATAATCATAATATAATAATAATAATAATTATAAAAAATATTAAATAAAAATAAATAATAATATTATTTTTTAACAATCAAATATTTTTTATCTATTTTATTTCAATAAAACAATTTTAATTTTCATTCTTCATTTACTCTGACTATCTTTTCTTCTCTAATTTTTCTATTTTATTCCATTAGCTCTCATTCTTTCTTCCTAACCAAAGAAAACATAAAAGTGTCTCATCTTTATTGTTTACTGCACGTGGTTGGTTGGAAACATAGTTGCCTATTTGGACTAGCCTTTCAAAAAGAGCTGATTCCTTAGACCAGTTTTGTAAAAGTAAAATTCAATGGTATGCATATATAGTATTTTTTTTTTTTTCTCTTTACTCCATGCATATATGGTATGAAATTGAACACTTGTAACTGTAAAAACATGTAAGCATTTTTTTAGGATATTTGTTTTAAATAAGACGGTTTAATATGTTTGATATATTTTATTATTATGTCATTATTTAATATAAAGATTAAAATAAAAAATATAAAAATCAACCACAAAATATATAAAAAATAAAAAATATAATTTATTAAAAAAAGATATATAATTATATTATTATACTTTTTAATAATATTTAATAGATTATTATTATATTATTATTTAATATTATTATTTAATAACAATAATTAAAATAAAAAAATAACATTTTAAAAACAAAAGTAAAAAAGTAAATGATTAAAATAAAAAATTAAGTAATAAAATCATATTTAACTCTAAATGAAATTATCATTAAAATAAAAGTGATTTTGTTGAATGGAATGTTGTACATGCTTGCTCCACAGCCTAAACTTTCAAGATTAAAATTTGCTGTTATATGTAAAAAAAAAAAAAATTCGTTTTTTCTATAGAATAATTTAATAAAAAGTCATTTTTCTTTTATAATATTTCACCTTTTAACTGTTAAAAGCTTTTTCTATGTTTTCGCTATTTAATTAAATGGACATAAAAGGGAGCAAAAACAGAGACCACAAATTTGATTCCAAAATTTTAGGTATATATGCTTTCAGTTTTAAATTTGGTAAAAGAGTGATACACTCTGAAACTGATCAATAAGACAAAACAAGACCAAACAAGAGATGAGCAATGAGCGGAAGGAACGCCAGATCTTTGTATGAAATTAGGTAGAATTAGGAAGAATAACTGAAAGAAAGATAAGTGAGAGAAAAAATGTGTCAGATCAGAATTCCACTATCTATTGGTTCTCCTTTTTTCTCTGCTTCTTGTGATGCAACTATGTTGCACCAGTGCTTCTTCAGTCTTCATCAGAATTAATACTTTTTATAAAAGTGACATTATCTTATATACATATTATCAAAGGCCTTTTTGAATATATATATATCATCTTCAATTTTAAGAATCTTACCCCTTGCATGGACACACATAAGGGAATACCTCAAATAACGTGTTAGTGTTATAGAAAGATATCATTCACGTGGAATCTTCTGACACTATCAAGACCCCAAATCACTCTTGGTTGTTTTCAATATTTATAATAACAGAGAATAAGATTTGTTTCCAACTTCTAATTAATATATTAAAAACACCGTGGATCTAAAACGTAAAAGGAGCAGTTTTTAATCTATGTTTTTGTCTTGATCAAAAGTATTATTTTACAAGTGTAATAATTTCTTTATTCAAAAAAGAAAATCCGATCCCTTTCAAATGGCACATCAACAAATAAGTAGATTTTTGGCTTCACCTTTTGAGTCTCAGCCACATAAAATATTAATAATCTGAATATGAATAAAATCATGAGAGATGTATGATAAAAGCATAGATAGAGAAAGCATACTGACCAGTTCTTTTGGTTCTGCCATCATCGTCGAGTTCCGCTGGATCTCTTACAGGAATATCCTTACCAGCTTCAATGTCCATTTGGGGATCTTTGGTCGTAAGTGACAACTGATAACCCTATGAAGGAATCTGGTATCTTAATTAGAAGAGGAAGGACATAAACACAAGTGAGAGCAGAGTGGTGTGAAAAAAGAGAGAAAAGAAGAATACTAAAAAGGAAGATGAGAAAAGTTACGAGCACCCAATCAGTTTATGTAGTTATGTTTCAAACGAGAAAACTCTCTCAGTTTTTATAGTAGAATGCTTCTATATGTGACATTCGAGAGTGTTGTTCGCTTCCCCTTTATCCGAGTATTATCCTGATGCAAATGCTCGTCTTATTCTCCGCCACCCTTATAGCTATTTATACTGCCTATTTTTATATTTAAGTCAGTTACTAAAATATGCATATAATAAAGTTTAATTTATAATCACCAAATATTGTTCATGTTTGTTGGTTAAATAACACTAAAACCACATATTTTAAAGAAAAAACAAGTTATAATACAACATGCCTTCCATATTAGTAATGTAGATTATCTTTTATACTACAAAGGAATGAAGTTTTATCGCCCTTTTCTTTACTAAGAAGGATACTTAAACCATTTCTTTTTAGTTAATTAATAGAGCATTTAATAGAACGTGGTTTTTAAATGTGTATTTATTATTAGATACTAGGGAAAGGATAATAAATTTTAATGATGTTATTATTAAGGATTTGAATTTATGTATTTATTAATTGATTGTTATTATCCATTTATTTATTATATTTATGATTTTTTATTTTTAAAAATTAAAAATATCATATTTAAAAATAAAATAAAAAATAAAAAATATTAATATATAATTATTGCTTAAATTATCACTTGTAATTACATGTACTGTAGAAGTTTGTTGTGTTGAAGAATTATTATTTCCTCCAAATTTTTTTATAACATCAACTAACTAATTTATTAAGATTAAAAAACTAGTTAGTTTACATAATTGCATTGAATTTATTCTATATTTTTTATTTTTTTAAATTGTTCCTAACATTAACTGGCCATATTTTTATTTTTTAAAAATATTATTTTCTATGTTTCTTTTTAAGTGTTAAAATTTTAACAAAAAATTATTTTATTTATTTATCATTTTTAAAATTTTAAATAATATTAATTTTTTTTGTCAATTATACTCTTATTTTAATTACTTATTTTACTTATTAGTAAGACAAAAAAATATATTGAAGAAAGCAATATGTAATTATCGTTAATATTATATACTCTATTCAGTCTTAAATATAAGTACATTGTATGTACTCCTATATGCAAAATTATTATAAAGATTAAAAGAACAGAAAAAAAAAAGATTTACAATATAAAAAATCTAAAATAGGTGTATGTACTCTTAACATCAATCATAGATTTATTTCCAATAAATCTAAAAAATTATTGAGTAAATTTTATATATCAATTAAAATAGAAAAAATAATATTTAATTTTTTAAAATTTTATCTCTTTTATAAATGGTAAT
>JAMLFT010010456.1:0-11818 GCA_026544285.1 Pachyrhizus erosus
TAAAAAATTTCAAAAGTATTAAAAATATTGTAATATTTTTTTGTTAATTATTTAAAAAATAATATATGTTTTGTCATTATATTTTGTGTGAAATATCCACCAACTTTATTAATGAGTGTCAAAAAATCAAGTTACTTGCCTTTAATGAGTCTAACCCAAAATCTTGTTTAAGGGATTTGGGTTTAATGTTTATTTTTTAATAAATATTTAATTAATTAATTAATTATTTTTATCAATTTAGTTCTACAAATATTTTAAGTCAAAATATTTTATCTTTAAGTGAATTTGAGCACAATCAAATTAAAATGTGGCTTTAAAATTTTATTTATAATTAATTATTTCATAAAATTAACGAAGTTATTAAAAATTTTATCTAATACAAAATAATTGATTTAAATACAAAAAAAATTGATATTAAAATGCTACAAAAGATATGATAACATAATCTCAAACAAAAAATTATTACATATATTTTTATATTTTTTTCTTTACATTGTTCTTTAGAGAGAGTATTCTCTTTATTTCAAAACATAAAGACACAAAGAAAAAAAATATAAAAATGTGACTCATAGACAATTTAAAATGTCAAAAAAAAAAAATCTCTCCTAAATCTAATGATTTAATGTTGTCTTTATTTTCCTTAATGAAACATCTCTTCTTCTAAAATTATAATTTATAAAAAGAAATATTACCGTTTATAACGCATAACATGCTAAAAAAATATCTTTTATTTATTTATTTATAAATGACAATTCTAGAAAAGAGACATATTCTACTTCTAAGGAGAAAAAAAATGATGTTAAGTTATTAAGTTCAGAAGAAAAAAAAATTTTAACATCTTAAATTATTTATGCATCATATTTTTATATTTTTTTCTTTGTCTTTATCTTTTGAGATAAAAGAGAATTCACTCTCATAAGACAATGTAAAAAAAAAAAAGACACAAAAAATGTAATAATTTTATTGTTTGAGATTGTGTTATCACATTTTTTTAGCATTTGAGTCAGATATTTTTCGTGCATAAATTATTTTGCATTTGATAATTTTTGTAATAACTTTTTTAACTCTACAAAATAATTAATTATAAACATTTTTTTACTTGAACTTTACACAACTAAAATGATAAAATTAATATATTAATTAATTAATTATTTGTTGAAAATAAACATTGATGAAAAAATATGATTATAAAAGAAGATCTATCTAAGTTTTTTTGACAAAAATTAATCATTAATAAAATTGGTAAATATTTTACATCAATGCATAGTAATAAAAAAATGTATTTTTTTTAAAGTAATTAAAAAAATATGATAATTATTTTATATTGTTGATATTTTTAATTGTATTTTTAAACTGACATAATTATGACAAAAAGCTAAAATATTATTTTAGTTTCTATGATTTTGCATTTTATCATTTGGATTATTTATACTTTATATTTTAATTTTTATATTTTAAAATTTTTTATTTCATCTTTTATATTTTTAAAAATACTCATTTTAGTCATAAATCTGACAAAAAATATTAAAATGTGTCCTTTTAAAAATCATAAAAGATAAAATAAAAAAATTTAAAACATAAAAAACTAAAATAAAAAATATAAAAACGTAAAAAAGAAAAAAATGATTTTGTAGCCTACGAAATATACCTAAGAATATCTCAACGGTTTGGTAAATGTACAATTTATCAACGTGCTGGTCTCTATTAATAAAAATGGGATGGATGCTTATATGATTATCTTCTTATACACTTACAACATTTCGTGATTGTTTAAAAGCAAATTTAAATATATATATATATATATATATAAACTCTTGAAAAACTTTTGATTTTTTTTATTCTAAAATAAATTAATCCACAAAAAGATTTGTTCAGTTCCTTCACACAAACAAATAGCACATGCGTGTGGCTAATACACACATCCAAAATGGGATAGCATAATCATTATAGAAAGAGAAGTGTTGCCAATTCATTCTCTAGCATTTTTTTGAGTATACTTTTTTTATTATTAGTTAAAATTTATTAAAAAATTTAAAATAATGATGAAAACTTGTTAAATAGAAAATGCAAACATTGTATTCAAAGAACCATTTTTGTTTGCAGCAACAGCAGAAGCAATATTTACAGGCAGAATCGAATGGTAATGATGATGGGGGAACAACCTATGAGCGTGAAAAGGCTGAATGGGGTTGGAACTGGTTGGAGCGTTGGATGTCATCTCAGCCATACAATGTCCGAAACACGGGGTTGCGTGAGACCTCTTACATGACTCTTGCTTCTACAACTTCAACTACCACAGATAACATGTCTGAGAATGCTGTTGAAATGGACATGGTTGCAACAACTCCAGGCCCAACCTATGTCAGAAACATCAACCCTATGAACCAAGATTTTGTTGATTCAAGCCCAGTTTCCAGTAAGCACCATCACATACCTCCCAGCCCAAATAGACCTAGCTATATGGCCCCAACTCAGTCTGCAAAGGCCAAGGTTCGGGCTCAAGGCCCATCCAAGCCTCGGGTTTCAGTTGGGGCTCAGTGGAACTCCTCAACGAAAGGAGGCTCCACCTGTGACTCGTCTAGCTCAGGTGGAGAAATTGCCACTTACCAATTTCCAAGAAGCCCAGGACCAAAAATTAATGGCATTCGTTCACAGTCTAGAAGGATTGTGGGTAGTAGTCCAAATTATATTGAGGATTGGGCCCTTCCACTTGGAGCCCATGGTTGGGCTTAATTTGATTAATTTTCCTTTTTCGAAAAAGTTCAAAAGTCAATCAATAACTATTATAATGGAGTGTATGGTTTGTTCTGGAATTAATCATATGTCGTGAAATTATATTTATGGACAATTTAATAATGTAGTTGATGATGTCAAGAACCACAATTTTGAGATTGTGATATCGTAAGCACATTTTATATTATGTTTTATATGTAAGATGTATGATAAGAAGTTTGAGTTGATTTCTTTTTTCCATGAAAACCGTACCATTATTAATTTGTCAAGGCTAGCATTTTAAATGGAGTAATTTGATGAATTGATTAATATTTTAACCCGCATTTAGTGAGGTACGTCATTGATGCTTAAAAACTGAAAAGAAAAAAAGAAAAATGATAAGAATTATCTTTGTTAAACTTAGAGTATCCATTATCTAAAAAATAAGAATTAATCTCTTAAGATTCTAAAATTCATTTCGTGTATTTGGATCAATGTTTTAAAATTGGATCAATTGTCGATTTGATTGAGATACTAGATTGATGGATTATTGATCAAATTAGCATATCAATAATTGAACCGTACAAACTAACGTAAGTAATATAAAATATATGTATTAATTATATCATAAGTTTAATAATTAATCATAATACTTTGGTTATAAGTTGATACCTTAAATAAGTTTAGGCCTTTGGTTCAATTTTTGGGTGTAATTTTTTTGTATTTTTATTAAATTTTACATTTTAAAAAAAATGTTTAATACTGGTTTAACTAGTAAACCAAACCAGTTCAGCAGTTCAATTGGACCAGATCACCCATTCAACCATCAAATTAGCTTCAGACTAGGTTAATGACAAGCTCAATTCAAAAAAAGGCTCAAATCGACCATACCACTAGTTCTTGGTTTGACCGATCGAACCAACCAGTTGAAACTGGTTTTTAAAACTTTGGTTTGGATAGAATATTTCAAGTGAGTAATTTAGTTATTTTTAGAATTTGAACTTTTTATATTAATTTTTTTGGGATAAATTATTTAAAATAAATTTAACTTTCTAATAAATTTTTGAGGCATTTTGATTAACTACAATAATAGAATTTCAAATTCTCTAAGAAAAATAAGAATTTGTAAATTTTCTCTCTAGTACACACTCCTTATTATTTTTCCCTCACACAACACTTACTCTTTCTCCATTTGTTCTCTTTCTTTCTACTTGATCTCTCTTTTTGCTTATTATCATTCTTAGTTCAAAAACACACACTCTCTATTAGTGGTTCATCCAAAGTTCATTTTCTTGCTATTTCATCTCTATAATTTAGGGTTTGCTGCTTTATTTTTATTCATATTTCAATTTTGATAAAATTGATTTTTATTTCACTTATTTATGTTTCATTTTTTATTTCATTAATTTGTGTTTTATTGATTTTGATTTTGATTGTGAAAGTATTTGTATATCACTTGATAATATTATTTTATTAAACTCTTGAATGTAATACATTTTGTAGGATAGACAATGAATCTAGAGGAGAAGTTAAAAGATTTGTTATTTTTCATAAAAAATTGGTTTTAAAAATAAATCTTCACTCACCTTTTTCTTTTAAAAAAGAATTATACTAAGTTTAGAAGTTATACAAGATCTTAAAAGAATTTAAGAGTTTCCTTAAGAAGTGAATGGATATAAGATTATATGTATTTCTTGGAACCTTGAATGCTATGCACAAAATTAAAAAGATAAGAGAAAAGTATAGATGACACAATGATTTATTCTCATTCAGTCCCTAAGGGACCTATATCCAATTGATTTAACACGCGTTAGGTCTTTCACTATAGAAACTTTAAGATACAAATACTTTGCCTACACACAAAATTTCTATCAATCTTTCCTCTTCTTGAGCCCTTCAAGAAGTTATCATTGATATGGAACTCTATCATATTTAAACTTAGAGACCCCCTCTAAGATCAAGAATCAACAAAAAAATTCAAAAGAAAGGTATGGAGAACACCTAATAGAGTTAATTTTCCAAAGTTGAAAGCTCAAGATTGTTCCATATGAGTAGCTTAGCCTTAATACATGACAAGTAAATCAAACAATGTTTAGAGAATGATCAAGGCTCTTTTGGAACACCTCTAATGTCTCTATTCTTCACAAATCAAAGTGAAAATTTAAAATTCTTTACCTCTAGTTTTTTTATAAGAAAAATTCAAATTGTAACAATAATAATGAATTACGAACACAATGTGATCAATTATTTTATCCTTTGTAATTCTAGATTTGAATTTTGAATCATTTTAATTGATTATCACAATATGTAATTAATTAAAATAGAAAGTTTTGACCAATTACAAAACATCCTATTCCAATGTAATCAATTACCATGTTAATGTAATCAGTTACAAATGAATCCTTGTCTTTTTAAACTTTGAAATTAAGCTTGTGCAATTGATTAACCCAAGTGTAATCGATTACCAAGACAGTAAATGATTTTCCAAATTTACTAAAGAATAATTAACAAATTACATAATTGTGTAATTGGTTACAACATTCCAATTTTGAACTTTTCTTAAGTTGGATCAAGACACAACACTCCTTTGAACATCTAGGCTTAATCAAAGCTAAAATATGTCAACATACACAAACTTAGTGACTAAAAACATCAAATACAACAATGCTTAATTAATTACAATTTTTTTGGCACTTTCAAATCAAAATTAAAATTATAAGGGGAGGGGAATTGAGTTCTTGTTAATCCATTTCCAATAATCTCCCTCTTTTTGTTTTTCATGTGACAAAACTTCAAAGTTTGTTGATTCTTGTTTATTGACTAACTATACATGTTCTTACCAATATAGATCCAGTGAAGTTTCATTTCTCATCAAAATGATTACCATATTAACATATTAGTAAGTAGCAATAACATAGATTCATTTCAAATAACATGTAATCATTTTTTCCTTTTTTGGAATATCAATAACAAAAATGGTAAAACTAAAATGAAAGAAAAAACATAAAATTTCATTATATTGAGTTAAATAGGCGTAACATGTGTCATTACAAAATAAAAGTCAAAGTATAAATTTACTAAAAATGAAGAGAGACAAAGGCATACAAGAGAAAAATCATAAGCATAAGGAACATAATGCTAAAGTCCTAAGAAGGACCTAAGAGTTATTTTTCCTCATCATCATCCTTATTTATCTCCAACTCCTCAAGCCTCTCATGAATTCTTTCAATATGAAGCTTGAATTATGAGTAGTCTTCCTTGTGGATCTTGATGAGTTCATCCAACTTTAGCATGATGTTTATCTCAAAGGCTGAAAATGGTTTCATCCCTACATTAGCTTATTCTCCTTGGTACATGCCTAGCTTTTCAAGATGGAGATTAGAACTTGCAAGGTCCTTTGTCAAGATCTATGAAGAATAGCCTTGAAAAAAATATTGATCTCTTTGTTTTTGGACATTGGTAGTTTAGGAATCATATTTAGGTCTTGTATTTTGGGGTCATAGTAGTTAGGATTGCTTATGTGAGTGTATTTTGATTTTGGGATTGTATTTGGCCCATTAGATGGTAGGATTTGGTTTTATGTTGCCTTGTAAACTTGGTTGAGCCTTCTTTCTTTGTCTTAAGACCAATTCGCCACCTTTTTGGCTTGTATAGCTTGTGCCATGTGAGCTTGGTTGCCTTTATAAGGCACCAAGTCAACATTGAGTCAACAACTTTCATTTGAATGATAATTGAGATTTTTCTCCAATTGTGAGAGCTAGATTTTCTCTCTAGAATTCTAGGGAAGAAGTCATTTTTTCTTATCAAAGCTAGATTGCTTTGTAGCAGATTTCTACCAATTATTATCCTATTCTTAGGAATAGATGACAAATACATCTCTTTTCTCCACCATTTCTTGTGTATTGAAGCTTGAATTAAAGTATGATGAAGATCCTTGGAAGAAATGTTGCATTTGGTATCAAGAGCTAGTATATTTTCAATTGAAATCTTCAATTTAGTTAGATATTAAAAAAAGCTCGTGCCAAATCTAATTAAAAATTATTTGAAAGTGATTGCAATTGATTCAGTTTTTGGTGCTATAGTATATTCTCTTTGATTCGTTGAATGTAACACATGTTTTATGCTTGATGCCTTTGCATATACAAGCTGCTCATGCATCACCTATTACATGTGTTTTATGCTTCATATGCTAGTGCAATGCATGCTTAATTCACACGTTCCATGCTAGAGTTGTTGGTTAGTGGAATCTCCACTAATTCGGTTAGAATCACATGCTCCTTGCTTGAGTTCACATGTGCCTTGCTTCTCTTGTTTATTCTAGCACTTCTCCTCCTCTTTGAAGTTCGAAGCTCTTCCTCTTGTAATTCTCCATGGATAAAGCAATTTAAAGCTAATTTTGATGAGGTTTTGCTTCGGATCTATGATTAAGAGGATTCTAATTGTCTTCAAGCTTGAATTTCATCCTAAGAGGTTAGTTCCTTCTTGTTTTTGGTGTTCTTCTTCTTCTTCTTTGGTGCGAGTAATCCAAACCTTGTTGTGGTGTGTTTCTTCAATTTTTTTTGTTTTCTTGTTGAATCCTTGCTTAGGTTTTGTTCTCCATGTCGTAAGGATCATAAATATGCAAAAATATCTTGAAAAACTTATGTAGATTGCTCTAGATCTAGAAATTTTGGTTCAAAGTGTTTCATCTTGTTCTTGAGAATTTGAGATCCTATTCTTAGATCTATGTTGCTTCTTGTTTGATTCTTATTAATTCGTGGTTGATCCATTTTTCTAGTGGTTAATTCATCATCTTCTTCAAGTGTTTGAGTTATGTTCCTGTTTTCTTCTTATTTCTCTTAATTCTTAGAAGTGTTTGTGAGTTGTTAATTGATTTGATTCACAAAATCTTGTTAAACTCTTGCTAGTTTGTGTTAGATTAATGTGTTTGTGCCTTATTTCCTTGCTTAACCTGAGGCATAGCTTGTTCTTGTTGTGAGAAGTTTGGTTCATGTTTTTGGTACATCTTCTTCTTCTTACTTCCTTCGTTTGAAATTTGGTTGTAACAAACTACTCTCTCCAATTCTTCATCAAATCCAGTTTGAGTTCAAAATTTACCTTCACATTTTGGTAACATTTGAATTTACTTCCAATTCTAATTCAAATTTTGGTTGAAAACTAATTTTGCCTCCATTTCTAGAATTCAATTCTTGGTGAAAATTTGTAGTGCCTCCAAATTTCAATTTCAAGTTAAAAAATAGTAACAAATGGTGAATTTAGTGGCATTGCAGCTCTCGTCCTAAGCTTATTTATGGCCAAAGTTTGATTAAAAAAAAAAGAAGAAAAGAAAAAGAAAAGAATAGTATATAAAAAAGAGAAGAATCTGAGGCATGTTTGATGTGTTTTCTACCATTTTTCACCTTGATTACCTCTAGTTCTTGTGATTCAATTGTTGATTGGAAGTTATTACAAGTTTAGTTCAAGTTTCCTTGCCTTTTGAAGCTTGAAACTCATTGAATTCTTTGGAAATTCACTAAACTCGAGGAAAACTTTGCTTGTTTTCATCCAAATTTGTTTGAAAAATTGGTGCTGGAAATTGGTGATCCATTCTTAGGCTTTTTATCTTTGTTATACATGCTATAGAGTTCCTCTTTTGTATCTTCACTTGTTTTGAAATTTTGTATGGCATGTCTTGAGTTGATCTTGGTGTAATCTTAGTGGTATAGGTTTTTGTGCATGCTTATAGTATCTTTGAGCTTTCATTTCATGTATTGATTAATGCAATTAGTTCCTTGAGTTGTATCATTAATTCTTTCATGTATTAGCTTTTAAACTTTTTGAGTCTCTACCTCTTGTACTTGTTTGTCTCCATCTTATTCCACTTTGAGTTTTCCTTCATTTCTTGTTAGCTTTTATTGCTTGTCTCCTTTTGGATTCTTGGTTTTGTTTATTTGAGTTTGTATTTCATTTGGAATTCTTAAGATTGGTTGGAATCCGTGACATATTTCATGAAGTAACTCTTGATTTTGAGAATTGTTGACTTCCTATTTAGACTTCAAAGAGAGAAATAGGAAGAGGTAAAAGGCAAGAGAGTTACATCATAAAAAAGCCTTAAAAAGAGTGAAACACGAGTGTTGAGTGCATACACTAAGGAATGGTGAGAATTTCCTCTTATATTACTTGTCATTTTTGCTAACTTTGTTTTCTTGTGTAGGCATGGCTAGTGGGAGTGATAGTGATGCACTATCTCCAAAATCAGCAAAATTGATGGCTAATATGATAAAACACGTGAAATTAATGTAATTGGAAAGTGAAAATAAATTAAATGCAAAATTTGAAAGAAGTGAAAGACATGCAAGAGACTTGAACACTAGGGTAGATGACTTGGTTAGAGTGCATGATAGAGCTTCTTCTTCTTCCCATTTGAGTGATGAGTATTATGTTGATCATGGTAATGCTAGGTGACCTAGACCAAGGACTAGAAGGGTGGAAAGACATTATAGGGACCCTAGTGTGCTTAGACCAAGGTAAGGAAGGGAAGAAAATGATGTTAGAGAGCCTTTTGAACATGCCGAGGCATAAAGAGGATAGGGAAGAGGATCCTAAGGTGAATTTGCCTAAGTTTGAAGGTTCATCTAATGTTGAATCTTATTTGGAATGGGAAAAAAAATGTGATCAAATTTTTAATTGTAATGTGTTGAGTGATCAAAAGAAATTGAAGTTAGTCACCCTAACCTTTGAAAAATATGCCTTAAGTTGGTGGAACAAACTTCAAAAAGAGGAGAGAAGAGGTAGGAGGGTAAGTGAGAGAAATTGGGAAGACCTTAAGAGAACATTAAGGGGTACATTCATTCCTTCTAGTTATGTAAAGGACATTCATAATAGGGTACAAAGACTTTATCAAGGAACTAGAGGAGTGGATGAATATTTTAAGGAGTTGGAACTTTGCTTAGTTAGGGTTGAAATTGATGAGCCTCAAGAGCTACAATGACAAGGTTCTTGAATGGGCTTAATAGAGAAATTCAAGATGTTGTTGAACTTCAAACATACACTAATTTACATGATTTGTTTCACAGGGCTTTGAAGGGTGAACAACAACTCAAGAAAAGACAAAGGATCAAGAAGAATCAAGGGACTTCAAGTTGGAGGTCAAACTTGAAAAAGGAGTGCATGTCCTTCTTGAAAGAGAAAGTTGTAAATATATTAGATAATAATTCTTCTTCTTTTTTTTTTTAATTTGAAGCCCAAAGAAGACAAAGTTGTAATTAAAGACAACCCCCCTCCCCTTAAATCTAGTGATATTAAATGTTTTAAGTGTTTAGAAAAAGGTCACATAGCCTCCCAATGCCCTAACAAGAAGACAATGATAATTAAGGATAATGAGAGCATTGATAGTGAGTCATCCTTTAACGAGAGTGGCGCCTCTAGTGTAGGTGCAAGTGATGGAATTCACTCTCCTGAGGAGGGAGATTTATTGATTATTAGACGTATGCTTAGTTCATTTTGTGGCAAGAGTATGTTTGTTCCCACATCATTGATAGTGGTACCTACACTAATATGACTATCACTAGATTAGTAAAGAAACTTGCTCTACCTATGACTCCTCATCCAAAGCCATATAAACTTCAATGGCTTAGTGAAAAGGGAGAATTAGTAGTAGATAAGCAAGTCATGCTTGCTTTCTCCATTGGGACATATATGAATAATGTATGTTGTGATGTTTCCCTTATGGAAACCACACATATCTTGTTAGGTAGGTCATGGCAATATGATAGGAAAATTGAGTTTAATGGTACTACTAACATTTATTCTTTTAGATATAAAGGTCAAAAGTTGGCTTTGAAACCTCTTTCACCTAAAAAGGTTAACATTGATCAAGTAAGGATGAAGAAAAAAAAGGAGCAAGAGCAAAAGGTCCAAGGTGGATCTCAAGTGCAAGGTAAGAAGAAAAAGGACAAGAATAAGGTAATAGCATTAAAAGCCAAGGGTTTGTTGGCTACTCCTCATCAGGTAAAGAAATTTATTCTTATTAGGAAACCTTTATTCTTGTGTGTGTTGTCACCTGTGTGTTTAACTAGTCAACCTAAGTTGAATGATTAGTTTGAGAAACTCTTACAAGAGTTTGAAGATGACTATCCTAAGGATATTCAGTAGGGTTACCACCTATTAGAGGGATAGAGCATAAGATAAATTTAATTCTTGGAGCTAGCCTTCCAAATAGTCCTACCTATAGGAGTAATCCTGAAGAGATAAGAGAAATCCAAAAGCAAATTGAGGGGTTGATTAGTAAGGGATAGGTTCAAGAAAGCCTAAGTCCATCTGCAATGCTTGTAATCCTAGTGATAAGAAAGATGGATCATGGAGAATGTGTACAGATTATAGACCCATAAACAACATCACTGTGAAGTATAGATACTCCATTCCTAGGTTGGATGATTTGTTAGATTAACTCTATGGAGCATCTCTATCTCTAATATTGATTTGAAAAATGGATACTACAAAATTAGGATGAGAGAAGGAGATGAGTGGAAAACAACTTTTAAGACTACATTTGGGCTTTATGAATGGTTAGTGATGCCCTTTGGTCTAACTAATGCTCCAAGTACATTTATGAGATTGATGCATCATGTTCTTAGACACTTCATAGGAAAATTTGTTGTGGTTTATTTTGATGACATCCTTGTTTATCGTAAATCACTTCAAGATCATATGAAGCATCTAAGGAAAGTTTTAAGTGTACTTAGAGAGCAACATTTATTTGCTAATTTAGAGAAATGTACATTTTGTGTAGATCATGTAGTCTAGATTTTGTACTCAGTTCAAAAGATGTCCAAGTGGATGAAGAAAAGGTGAAAGCTATTACGAATTGGCCCACTTGTAACATCCCAACTTATGATATAATAATAAATTTCTAGATTGAACTCTTTTTCTATTTATAGTTTAATTTGCTTAAGGATTTAGGAATTTAATTTCTAACAAGAAAATATCAACTAATGAATACTATTTAGAGAAAGAGACAAAGAACAAAAGATTTTAGCTAGTAAGAATTTAAAATTTAAAATAAAATAAAAAGAATGAAAATATAAATTTATTCCCAAATAGAAATCTAGTTCATAAAGTTTTAAAT
>JAMLFT010010457.1:0-11816 GCA_026544285.1 Pachyrhizus erosus
AAAATTAAAATAAATATTTTATCATTTTATTGAAAAACTAAAATATTAATTAATGCTAATTTTTAATATTAAAATATTAATCAATTTGAAATAGTGGGAGTAAATTTTGTTATAATAAAAAATTGTAAAAAGTACAGAACTTAATAGACATATAATAATATCATGATTCTGATATTTTGATGTTGCATCATTATGGTGTTTTTTGCACCGAAACATGAGCAGCACTAGTAGTAGCAACTCAATTCTGAAAACACTGAGGCTGAAGAATCCCAAGCTTGTGTTGTTGGAGTGTTGTTCCAATGTTGGGGACCTCAAAATCATCCATGCCCACATGCTAAGAACCCACCTGTTCTTCGACGTGTTTGCCGTCAGTCGCCTCATTGCTTTCTGCATAGAGTCAAATACCAACTTGCTTCATTACGCCATCAGGGTTGGTTCCCAAATAAAAAATCCCAACCTCTTCATCTACAATGCACTCATCCGCGGGTGTTCCACGAGTGAAAACCCTGAAAACTCCTTTCACTATTACATCAAAGCTCTACGCTTTGGCCTCTTACCTGATAATATCACTCACCCTTTTTTGGTTAAGGCTTGTGCCCAGCTTGAGTCTGCAGTTATGGGCATGCAAGCACATGGTCAAGTCATTAAGCATGGATTTCAACAAGATTTTTACGTTCAAAACTCGCTTGTTCATATGTATGCCACTCTTAGGGACATAAATGCTGCAAGGTGTGTTTTTCAGAGGATGTGTCGGTTTGATATAGTGTCATGGACTTGCATGATTGCGGGGTATCACCGATGTGGGGATGTTGAATCTGCACGTGGACTGTTTGATAGAATGCCAGAGAGGAATTTGGTGACGTGGAGCACGATGATTAGCGGTTATGCCCGGAATAATTGTTTTGAGAAAGCGGTTGAGATGTTTGAGGCTCTTCAGGCAGAAGGGTTGGTGGCTAATGAGACTGTGATGGTGGGTGTGATATTTTCTTGTGCTCATTTGGGGGCTCTTGCAATGGGGGAGAAAGCTCATGAGTATGTGATGAAGAATAATTTGAGTTTGAATCTGATTCTTGGGACAGCTGTGGTTGATATGTATGCAAGATGTGGGAATGTTGAGAAAGCTGTTAGGGTTTTTGAGCAACTGCTAGAAAAGGATGTCCTTTGTTGGACGGCTTTGATTGCTGGATTGGCCATGCATGGTTATGCAGAGAAAGCACTTTGGTATTTTTCAGAAATGGTGAAAAAGGGGTTTGTTCCTAGAGACATTACGTTTACAGCAGTGCTGACAGCTTGCAGCCACGCAGGAATGGTTGAAAGGGGTTTGGAAATGTTCGAAAGCATGAAACGAGATCATGGGGTGGAGCAAAGATTGGAGCATTATGGATGTATGGTTGATCTTCTTGGTCGTTCAGGAAAGTTGGGAGAGGCTGAGAAGTTTGTTCTTGAAATGCCTGTGAAGCCAAATGCTCCAATATGGAGAGCACTGCTAGGAGCTTGCAGAATTCACAAGAATGTGGAAGTTGGGGAAAGGGTAGGGAAGATTTTGTTAGAGATGCAACCAGAATATAGTGGTCATTATGTGCTTCTCTCCAACATATATGCTCGAGCAAATAAGTGGAAAGACGTCACTATCATGAGACAAATGATGAAGGACAAAGGAGTAAGAAAGCCACCTGGATTTAGTCTCATTGAGATAGACGGAAAAATTCACGAATTTAAAATTGGAAATAAAACGCACCCGGAAATAGAGAAAATAGAAAGAATGTGGGAAGACGTAATACTCCAAAAAATAAAATTAGCTGGCTATATTGGAAATACAGCCGAGACATTGTTTGACATTGATGAGGAGGAAAAGGAAGGTGCACTTCATAGGCATAGTGAGAAGCTGGCCATTGCATATGGTATTATGAAGATTCGGGCTCCTACACCCATTCGGATTGTTAAAAACTTGCGTGTCTGTGAAGATTGTCACACAGCTACCAAGTTGATTTCAAAGGTTTTCGAAGTAGAGTTGATTGTGAGAGATCGAAACCGATTCCATCATTTTAAAGAAGGCACGTGTTCTTGTAAGGATTACTGGTGAAACATCAACGTTGACTATTTACGGATGAGAGATATATGGTTTTGAATATAGGGTAATTCGGATCGGATTGATCGAGGATCCCAATAATTCAAACCAAATGATTTATGTTTGTTCAAATTACTAAATCTGAATTAAAACTAATCTGATTATCCAATAGGCTTTTTAATTTTAAACTTTTTTAATTAATATATTTTAAACTTTAGTATTTAAACATCTCTATTTTAAACTTATGATTATGTTTATTATCCAATTTTTTATTATGTATATTAAAAATAGAAAAAATTATATGCATTATTAATATAAATTTTTTTTTACTATCAACTAATAAGAAATTATTCGTAATGACTTTTAAAATAATTATAATATAAATAAACTTACACATTTTGTTTAAATGACTAATCTATATTATCAGTGCATTTAAACTAAATTTAAAATAACATCAATAGTAGTAACTGCCTAAAATTATTGAATGTTTTATTTATTTATTATGAAACAAATTAAAAATTTCATGAAAAAACATTTCAAAATAAAAACTAAACAAGAATGTTTTAAAACTTAATTTAGTGACCTAAATCACATTAATTCAGTTCAGAAAATCTTTAAAATTAAATTGCAGCTACTTAAATACGATTAATTTAAAAGTTATTTCACTTTAAACTTAAACCAAACCAACGCCTCAAAACCTCTATTTGCAAATGCATCACAAATTTTGAAGACAACCTAGACAATATGTGTTTGAATATGGGTTTTAAGATTAGTTTTAAAGATATACAAGTGAATAAAGGATTCTTCAAAATGAACTTAAAGCAGCCAGAATTTTTTTACCTCAGTTATTGTTCTAACGTGTAGATTTCCAAGACATGCATATTCTTATTCAGAACAGACCGTTAAATAAATAAAGTAACCCCAAAATTGTATAACTCATTAACAGTTGCACTAGACTTTTTAAGTATGTAGTGGTCCGTGTGCCTCTGAACAGTACGAGAATATAAATAGTCATAAATATAGAATTTTGCATTGATGATAGTGTACACAGTTAATTATATATATGTTGTCGAGTTCAAAACATTGAATTTACTTATAAACAAGATGTTAAGTTCTGTTCAAGCAACTTACCAAAAACGAAAATTGGCAATTCAAGGAAGAAATACAGTTATTGTTCGATGTAAATGGCAATTACATACCCAATGCCTAGGCCTAAAGGCATGATGAGTTCAACAGTGCGTAATTGGTTTATTTCCCCTAACAAGGTCATAGTTTTGTAATTGTGAATGAAATATCAAAATGCACCGATTGCCAGAATTGGCATGGATATTACATATTCTTGATTGTCAACATGTTCCTTTAGTTTTGGATTTAAAAATACAAATTTCCTTGATTTTAATTTTCTGGAGGGTCAAGGGACGGGTAGGCATTTAAATAAATTAGCCATCAATGTGATGAATATAAGTTACTTGTTTATATAAGATTATACATGGGATAGCGATGCTGTATAAGAACCATCACTGTACCTTACGCCTTTTAAAGAACATGAACACAGTCGAGAAGTGACTACAGCTTTTGGAATGCCAAAAGTACTTCCGTGATCTTGTAAGCTTTCACTACCGGCAGCTTTAGATTCCAACTTCTCACAAGTTGATTTTAAGGCGACATTTAAGCCAATTGAGCTAGGTTCCGTCACAAAACTGCAAGTCATATGATAAACAAAACATCATTTAGGTTTAAAACAACTTTGTAAGGTACATTAGTTTTAACTGGATAATGTGCAGCAAAGTTCACATCTCAGCATAAACGCTCACGAAATTCTACTTAATAGATAGAGCTCACTGTGACCCAAGAACAATTGGCAAGTTATTATGATAAACTGAAAATAGTGAAGAATGAAAATGTTTTCTCAAACCAATATGGCCTAATTGTTCGTAAATCCTAATATAAATTCATCGGACCTAAACAAATACACATTTTTTCTCATTCATATATTAGAAAGCTTCATTACCAGAGCTCAACCATAAACAATATGTCGCCAAATACCCACTAGCCCACTAGCCATAGGTCCACATTATACCACCACTAGGGGTGCTCACAGTAAACGATTTTATTAAATTTAACCATAACCATATTTAACCAATTATTGTAAAACTGGTTGATTAAAGTTGGTTATAAAACTTTACCATTTTATTACTTTAGTTAGAATTTTAGTATTTGTTTTTCTGAAATGCTTAGATAACCATTACCCAAGTCAAGCTCCTATGTCCAGACAACCAACCCCAATCATAGGAGTCTGGGCCCTGCTTGACTTGTTTTTAAAACCATGGTTCACAACCAAGCAGTGTTTTTTTGAAGTTAAATCCGGGTTACTTGAATTTGCATGTATACCCATATTCTCACTCATTAACCTCCAAACGTGGCTTGCATTTCAACAAGGTCAAAGAAAGCTAGTCTTGACCATAACCCTAATTGTTTGGACAGCTACAGATGTACTAAAAGTAGCTGTATTGGCCACATGAAATCATCCTATCTAAATTGCTCAAATTTAACACAGTAAAAAGTATCACCAAACAAAGGCTATTCATACCTTGCCTCAAAGCTTCTTCCTTCAGAGGCCATCAATGCACATATACCACAAATAATCCAAGGTGGAAGAAGTGCACCCTTAATTTCAATGGTACAAAGGCCATCTGATGATCCTCGTGCTGACTCGCCATCTTTCCATATAGACCCATCATAAGAAGCAGCAATGTCTTCAGCTCTTCTCGTCTCGACACATTTTATCTGAGAAACAGAAGTATATAGATCCCAATGATTTAAATAGCTAGCAGAAGAAAATAATAATTGCAGCTTTAAGCAAACTGGATAAAGAAAATTCATTTTTCCAGCTATGGGTTCCTCTACATGGTTTTCAGTACGATAACAATACATTATTGATAGTAGATCAATTCACAGATTTGAAAAACTAAGCAACTAGTAACAATAAAATTGACCACACAAGAAAATCTATACTGGAAACACTACAAGTATTACTAGCCAAAGTAAATTTATAAGAGGAATGGTAGGACAGTTCGATAATTAACTTATATTGACAAATTACAGAAACAAAGAACAGGAGAAATAAAAAGACAAGTAAATGAAGCCAAGGACATACATCAGGAGAAGACAGAGCAGAATTTTGAAATGGCACAGCAGAGCACAAGACAGGTACGTCCACACTAGACAGTGAGGTCAAGAAAAATCTGCAGAGTGCAGACAAAAAAATGTTAGTCAGTAGCATGATTGAAATTATAAAAGTAAACATCAAATAAGTCTGATTTAATTTAGGCTAATGAAAGTAACTGATGACCTTCCTATAAGCATTGTTTAGTTTGTTCAAAAGTTTGATAATGAAGCTTATCAAAATAATTTTATTTTTTTCAGTAAAGTTCACACTCTAGCTTACATATAAGCCCTCATTTGATAAGAACTTATAGAATAAATGATTAGTTAATTTGTTACCAAAACACACAACTTACAAAAACTGGAAACAAAGCTATAAAGAAATTAAAAGGTCAGTCACCTGTAATTTAGTAAAAAGTCATATAAAGCATGTACATTGTTGTTGCCACTAAAAACCAGTAAAGATTCTGGGCTATTATCAACGTCAGAGAATGACCTTAATCGCCGAGTCTGTGTTACCAATTAATATACATAAAAAAAAATTAATATTGGAATTAATTGATAGACAAACTCGAAAAGCACCATAATATACACAAAAGGAACAGCCAATTATTAACATGAAGTGCAAGACAAGAACCAATTTAAATAACTTATGCATGCATATTATTAATGAAATTTTATCCATCAACTAGTTGAGATTAATTTAGATATACATGTAAAACTTAACACTTTTAGTAATGTAACAAGACATGGTTAGAGAATATTGTAAAAACATTTTACCAGCAATTCTAAATTAAACTCCAAATAGTTCAGTCAATGCTAACTGGAAGCCAACAGTAACAGAGAAGCGTAGTTTCAAAATTGAGTACAAATTTATCAATAGAATCACAAAGAGATAAGCACACTATGTCAGGGAATTGATCATTCACAGAAAAATACAAACATCATTTGGAAAAACGAGCACTATATAAATAGCATATAGATACAGACCTGTCCTAAGTTTTGCTTCTCTATCTCTGACAACTCAACTAGATCCTCAGTTGCAACTTGTTCCACTTTCGAATGGCAAAGAGGCATAGAGAAACAGAGATCCTAATAAAGGGTATACAACCAAAAATAAAGTTCAGAGATCATCAACAAATAAATATTGATGGGAAAATTATAGTATTAAAATAATAACAATAACAACCATAAAGAGGCTCTGCTAAACAAACAGTATAGAATAATACCCTAAAATAACATGAGTACTTGTATGGAAAACTAAATTTTGTTAAGTTAGAAATGTTAGTAGTCAAAGTCATAGAATAAGTACAGCCCTTGTTGATTATGGAGGAGGGGGGATCAAAAAACTGTGTGACAATAGACAATTAGTAACCTATAAATAAGCTACACAGAATACATAATGATTATGGCTTACATGCTCTCTTAACAATGATCTTAAACCTTGGGTTGACTGAGAGATATAAGCATTGCACGAACATTTGGATTTCCCAGAGCTGTCGCCACCAGTGAACATGACCACAAACTGGGCAGAGCAAACTAAAAAACAAAACGAAAAAAAATAATAATAATAACTGCAGCATCCAACATTCCAATATAAATAAATGAATGTAAATGTGCTGATAAAAAGTAATGCACAATGAAGTTGGAAGCCTCAAACAACAGCAAAATTAAGTCTGCATCAATAATACCACAAGAACCTACATCGATACAAGAAACAAATGTATTTTTTATCATGATAATTGTTCTTTATGCAGAAACAAATAAATTGCATCTAGCAAGCAGACACATAAAAATCCAGAAGAATAGAAAAGGCAATATAAAGAAGGCATTATATAAACATATTTTTATAATCATTAAAACACTATCTGACAAAAGAAAATGAAGGTATCGTGTAATTACCATAAAAAAGGCGACAAATGTTCTTTCGAAGCATGTAATAGAGGTCCCGGAAGGATTCTTCCCAAGCTATTTGTCTTTTCCTTAAGAACTCCAATTCTATTGCATTAAAAGACAGGGAAAAGAGCTTAAGGAAAATAGAGAAAGGAAAAGTACAAAGAAGAAACCATAAATGGGAATGCTGAAAACTGCTTGACAACCTCCATCTGATGTTGATGAGCTCAAGACTGATATTATAGAAGGTGGTAGAACGGATTGAGGATACATCCATGAATGTAAAACTTTAAAGCCCTCAGAACCTCTCATATTTTGACTCTTGAAATAACTATGCTGGACGGTTAACTGAGACATGGTACCACGCAGAACTGACCTATGTATTGTGAAATATGGAAGTCAAAATAATTTTCACTAAAAGGCAACAATGGACAACAAAGATAATTGATACCAAAGCAAGCAAGAAATGGAAAATTCAAACAAATCTCAAATAGGTGCTGCAACCACATAACACAGATAAACAGAAGAGACTGGCTTCCTGTTCAAGGTATCTCAATGTCTATGCAAAACAAGCTCAACATAGACAAAACAATTTTTTATGATAGAAACACGAAAAATTAACATATCATGGTCACTACAATAGAAAAAGGAATTATATAAGCAAAATGTTACCTAGTTCAACCAAATAATGAAAATATTGAGAGCATGAAAACTATTTGGCAGTCATACTGTATAACATGCATGGTAAATGCATTAGTTCCATCAACACCCATATTATTACATCAAATGTCTATTTTTATTCTGAATTCCTGAAATGTCATGAAACTGGACTCCCATCATATAGCTCAACACCTCAACCTGACCATTATGTTTAAAATGTTTTACCTGCCAGTACAGCTGTCTAATACTGACAGCAAACAAGTTGAATTGGCTTAAGAACATTTTAGTAAAGAATTCATCGGACTCTATCAGCATTGAGCATAAAATCAAATGATCTTTATAAAAACTAAAGGCATTAAGGAAACCCAAAATGCCTCATCTTTTCAATATATAAACTATGAATCCCAGTGTAAAAGCTTTTTAATTCAGTCCAGTGCATCATATTCCTACCATGCTTGATGACAATGCATTGGTCCATCATATGCACTCATTACTTACCAATTCAGAGAAGAGGAGGATACAATCCGCATACTGGTTTTTAGAGTAAGATCCAAAGGGACCTTCTGGCCAGGCAAATGGCATTCAGATAAAAAATTTCCCTTAAAAGTTGCCAAACCTTTGTGTCCTTCAGACAAATCAGCAGCTGTGTCATTAGCATCATGTGGTTCATGTGCAGCTAGTCCTCTTAATGCTTTGCCCTATAATTTATTATTATTAATATTAATAGCCTAATTATGAGGATCTGAAATGTAAGTAAACAGATAAAAAAGGTCAGGTGCTGTCATTGTATACCAGGTCAACAGTAGCTGTGGCACAAGATGTATCAGCAGCTGATGAAAGCTCAGAAACACTACGAAATTTTCCTTGGCTGCACTTTTCAAATTTTTGACAAGATTGTAATACACTATCTTTGCTGACCTCACTGGAAGTAACAGAATTCTCCAAGCTGACAATAAATTTGGAACAAGATCAGCATTGGGAAAACTTAACTATGGGATAAAGCAAACATATAAACTACGAAAGAAACCATGAATTTCCTTGCTGTCTCTTAGCCTCCAAAGTTGAAAAAACTGAAAGATTCTTCAGATTACTAGTTTGCCCCAAAGATGGACTTTCCTGAGCATAGTAAGAAGATTACATTGTTCAATATCAACAAAATTAACAGCTTGGGCAACTGAATAAACTAAATGAGTCATAAGGTGGGCAAAAACAAGATAACCTTTGCATTTTCCTTTCCAGATGCAATTTTAAACCTGGGCTTTTTTGCAGCAAACACTTCATCAACCCGTGTGTCAGTGTATCTAGGGGCCCTCCACAACCCTGTTTTTTTAAATCCATTGTCTGGCTCAATGGTCCTGCAATCATAAATCAAGCAAGTTCTTAGCAAATTATGAAACAATAGATTGAAAGAAAAGCAGAAGCTTACTTTGTAGGATCAGCCAAGGCGGATTGAGATTCATCAGTAAGGTCCACAACACTTGCCCGCTTCAACAGTTCTCCCTGTCAAAAACGTAGAGTATGAGAGTTAAAATTTTACCTCCACCACAATTAAATACTAGTTGTTCACATGAAAAGAAAGAAATCATTACTAGATTCCTAAATTGAAACTTTGCTATTACTATGTACGGATTGGAGGACATCAGAATATAAACTCCATCTAAATTGAAATGAGAAATGAGCATATGTAATACTGCATGACAAATAATAGAGATGCAACTCGTCACAGACTATAAGTGTTATATAATAGCTCACTCCCAAATCATAATCCTAGGGAATATTTTACTTCAAGGCAACCATATATATATTATCTACATGCTGCAAACACCTTGAGAACTTGCACCTAGCCAAGCAAAAAGCGCATATAGCAACTAATTCTTGGACTGGTGAAAATGAAATTATAGGTCACAAAATGTATAACAATAAGTGCATACATCACACATGAACATCGATAACAACTAAGATAACCGAAGCATGTCCCACTATAATCATACAGATTGAATGCTAGACACGAAGTCCAAATACAGACTAAATTGAGGACGCCAGCTTGACAACTCACCCTAAGTTCTGACGGTGTCTTCTTTCTAACCATAGAGCTTGGAGGCACGCAACTTGGTTTGGCCACTTTTGCCATGCCTCGTTTCGTCGCGCGCACTTTACCAATCAAAACACGTCATCGAGATTAATCTGCAATAGAATTCACAAATTGCACAATCAGAGAACAGGATAACTGTGCTGAATACGAATTGTACTAATTATTGTGAATGCGAGGAGTATAGATTAATGGCTTAGGTTTTGAAATTTGAATCGAATAAATGCGAATCGGAAGCAGGAGGGAAGAGAAGAGACCGAATCGAAAGGTGAATCGCGTCGTGGAAGATTCAACGGCGAGCGATGTCGTATCGGTTTCGCAGCAGCAGAGGGAGAGGGAAAAGAAAGCGAGCAAAGCGGGACCTGGTTGAAAATATTTCCTTCATTTTATGTGCGTGTACATTTTAAAACGAAAATTTGATTTCCCTCCTGTTTGTGACGCCGTTACAGCAGCGTTCGTGACCGTTTGTGCTTTCACGCTTCGACCTAAATAATTTATTCTAGAGAATAAACAAATTTTAGCCGTGGACCCACTAAAATATTTCTTAGCTCCTTTGCTGCGAAAAATTAAATTGCTCGAGAAAGAGGCAAAGGTAAGAGGAAATTTTATAGAAATAATCATAACAAAAATCTTTACTCAAAAACTCATTCCCTAAATTATCTATTAATCTACTCATCTTTTTAAAAAATATGAGAAATCAGTTTTCGAAAAGATAATTTTTTCTATCTTTTTTGAGCGGATTAACTTATGCGACATTGTTTTATTTTAATCATGGTTTATATTAAAAAACAATTTTTCATTATTTTTTAATTATTAAGGATAAATGGTAATGGAAAAACGGATTTCCCAACTGCATTTTTTTTCATTTAGTGATTTGTGAATGTGACATGTTACGGAGGTGTGATGGAACTTCTCACAAGGAGGGTCTGAGCATGTCAGAATGGGTCACCTCTATTATCAATACTTTGAAGAGCAACTCCATATGGTAGAGTTTCTCTCATGGATAAGGTGTGTTGCCTTGTTTTTCTTGGCCTTTATCTTACTTCAGCATCTTTTATTACCTTAAATAGCAATTCATCTATGTCTATGTTCTGCATTTTGTATTCTTAAATGAGATTGACTCGAGTGATATTTATGAGACATGTTGGGGACACCAACAAGCAAAAGCTTTCGAGGTGATAGAGATATTCATGATGGAAACTCATTTTAGTCAAAGACTACAATGATTAATGATTCTATTCATGCTAACTAATACATACTAGAAACTATAACATCCAAAATTATTGCTAGCGAATACTTGAATTGCAGAAAAATAAGACACATAGTACTGCATTGCATGAATTTTGGGAGCTTTAAACGGAGGATGTTATCTTAAGCTTTTAGATATGAAGCAGTCATTATAGCAATTACAGTAGGAATGGCAGTGATTATAGCATTTCAGTAGGAATATTGAAACAGATTTATTTTGGTTTAACATGCTACTTAACGGGTGTATTTAATTATCATTTTAATATATATATATATATAAAATAGTATTAAAATATTCAATCAAAAATTTTAAATAAATTAAAAAAATATGATATTTACGTACTTATAAAAATATATAAAGATATTTTTTTTAATAATTTCTATACTTATCTTTCAAGATCAAAATAAAATACTTACAAAAACTACTTAAAACGTATTTCAACATTAAAGTTTAGTAATAAAATGAATAATATTTTTTATTTTTAATATTTATTTTTATTTATAAATATTTTTAATGAATTTGAAATTATCGATTTTACATATGGATTTAACATTATTATTAGTTGAGATGATGTTGATCAATAATAATATTTTTTTATAATTTTTTTAATATGTCGACATATTGTCGGTTATTATTTATTATATGAAAACTAATATGCCTTTGTTAATATATCTTTATTAGTATAATTCAAT
>JAMLFT010010458.1:0-11816 GCA_026544285.1 Pachyrhizus erosus
TCTTCCATTTTTTGATATTAAACCTTAGGACACTCCACAAAGTCCAGTCATGTTTTGGTCTCTCACTTCTTCAACTTTAACTGTATGACACTCCACAAACTTACTACACTTCTTCAACTTCAACCATACGTTACTACACTTCTTCAACTTCAACCATACGTTACTACACCAACGTCATGTCAAATTCCTTTTCATTGTCAAAAAGTGTTAAGTGTTCTGTCAAACAAGAAAAAAAATTAAATGATAAATTTACATCAAGGATAGTAATTGTAATCTAATTTAAAGATTACTTCATTCCAATCTATTTAATTTATATTTATTTTTTAATTCACAAAATAATATTATATATATATATATATATATTTACACTAAAAACTATTGAAGTACAAATAGAATTAAACACACATTTTTAGACAAAAATTCCAAATTTTACATAATAAATCAATTACACCTCAAGTTAATCAATTACATGAGTGTTTTCACTGAAAATTAAATTCAGAAGCTCTCTATTTTAATCAACTGTACATTGTTTTAATCGACTACACTGTGTTTTATGTGAATCAACATAGTTATATGTCTTTGTTATAATCGATTATACTGTGTATTTTGTGAAAACTACAAATTTATGTGTCTGCTTTAATAGATTACACCTTTGTGATAATTAATTACATTGTGTATTTTATACAATCATATATTTTTCATGTGTCTACTTTAATTGATTATGTCAATTAGTAATCGATTATTGTATGAAAACATGAAAATTTCTTTGATTGTTTTGAATTGATTACAATGATTAGTAATTGATTACAGAAATGTTTTCACTTGTAATGTTATTTTTTATTATTGCCTATTTTGATCGATTACAACAAAGCTTAATCGACTACATAATTATTTTGTGTGTTTTTGTTCTCACTCTTTGAATTGATTACACTTCTTGTTAATCGATTACATAATTTTCTAGAAAATTTCAAACACCTAATATAACCGATTACATCAATTTATAATTGGTTATGTTGATGTATGCACAACATAAGTCTCATTGTTTTAGTCAATTACATCTATTTTAATTGATTACATAGTTTTAAAAAGCTTGAAACATCTATTTTCTGGAAAATTTGTAATCGATTACACAAAATTTTAATCAATTACATTGCATTCAAACATTCAAAACTCTTCAAATTCTAAATTTTAAAATGCTCACACTCACTTTTCCTCCCTTTATAAAGACAAAAAAACACGCCCAATCTCATTCAAACCCTAAACATTGTCCTCTCTCTCAAAATCCTCTATGATTTTCTCCAATCACTATCTTAAAATCTCTCAAATGGCATATCAACGACCCAAATGCTTCAAGATAGTTGCACAGAAGGCAGAACTACCTATACTGAAACCCAAATCTAACTCCAAATCCAAGTTTAGTGAAGAGCACTGAGAACACTCTTTTTTTAAGACTTATGCCGACAAGGATTTGGTGGCTCCAAAGGTACTCAATCTCGCCTGACTAAAAGAGCAACAGTTCCAATTTCCTAAAATTTTGGAAGCTTAAGGATTGGCAAAATTTATGCAACTTGAAGGCACATTTTACCCTAACTTGGTAAAAGTTTTTTATACTTGTGCGTACATAGATGAATATGGGGTATTATACGTAGATGTGAAAGGGGTGCATATTGTTTTAGATGAAAGTATTTTTATGGCTATTGATGGAATTAGGTTTGGAGGGAAAGGGCCCAATCTTCAAGGATTAATTAGTGAGAATGTCAAGTATGGCAAATTTCTCACTCATAAAATCCTTTTGAGGAATTTTGAAGAAAAATTAAGGAATAAAAGGTCTTATGGAACAGGTGCACTGAAAATAGAGAATTACACATTACATTATGTAATTGTGTGGATTCTTGCTGCAAGGGGAAGCAATCATGGTCAAATGTTTGATGAGGATCTAATGATAACGGCACCAATGACTAGGAATATCTAAGTAGATTGGATATTTGTCTTTCTTGAGACAATCATCAAGACAAAGAGGCTGATAGATTATAAATGCCTATATGCGGTGTTTATGTCTAAGGTATTAGATTACTTCAAAGATGACACCAACGAAGAGCTATCAGATTTCGTCCAAGACGCTTATAAAGTGAAAACTAAAATCTTAAAGAAGATGTGCTTGGTTGAAACACTTGATAGATGACAATCCTGAGAAAAGGGTGAACCTGAAGGACCATGAGAATATCGACAAGCTTAGGATGATGTTCCAACTAAAAAATAAGAAGAAAAATCATTCTCTCCCTTTGATCAGATAACGCTTGCTAAAATGGATGAAATGATGCGCATCTAAAGGGAAGACTACAAAGAGCTAAAAAATGTTTTGAAAACATTTCTAAGAGACTACATGCAATGAACATCCCATATGCAGATCATGAAGATAATGATTGACTTCTTTCTATTTTTCAATTTCTTTTTTATGACTTGTATTGTAATAGTTTTTATTTTGTGTTGTAATCTTCTAATCCTGATGTAATTTGAACAATTATGATTTTTCTCTAATCAATATAGTAGCTTTAGTTTTATTTTTGGTTCTATTTTCTCTATTTTTCTTTTTGGCCTTAAAATGCCAAAGAGGAAGAATAATTTCATATTCTCAAGGATATAAGGAGAGAAATTGATTGATATAAGGGGAGAAATTGTTAAAAGTTAAAATTTAGAACAACAATCCTTTTATGTCAAATGTTAAAAGAAGGGAAGATAATTTTTTTTAAAAAAACATGACTTATACGATTTTGACTTTTAATTTGTGTTGATTGATAATCTGATTTCATACATAAAATGAAGTTATTATAAAATGATCAAATCCTTATTACTAATAAATATTTGCAAAGATATTTTGTTTTTACAAAGTATAACAAGAACAACACACAACATCAATAATAATGGTAATGGTCAATCAAAGCTTAAAAGAAAAGTTTCTTAAGTTTGAAATTCTAAAATCAAAAAGAAAGAGATTGTTGATGATCAAGACCTCAATACTCAGATCTTGGTTTATTATGTCATGTCAAGCCTGTGACATTGTATTGTTTACTTAGGTAATTAGGCATGTGTGTATTTAACTCTTGAATGATTAAAAATTCTTTTAATTGCATTTCTAACAAATCTTTTATCTGTTTTAATCGATTACATGAAATGTGAAAACTAATTACAAGTGTTAGAAGACCTTGAAATCAACAATTTAAATTTATATAATCGATTACAAATCAAATTAATTGATTATATGCTACCCAGAAAAATTATATTTAAGAATGTATTGATATAACCAATTACACCAATAAAATAATCGATTACATGATCAATCTTCATGTTTCCAGAAAGAAAAAGTGTTGAATTAATCAATTACACAATCAATTGTCATATATAACAAACTTTTATAGTAAATATCTTTAAAATTATACCTATCATAATTTTTTCATCGTTAGTAGTGTAATTTTTTTTACACTAACAGGACATAGAAATTAAACTCAAATCTAACTTGTGTTAATTAAATAAGTAAATGATGCAAATAATTTTTTTTTTCTTTTGAGAGCAATTTGAATGGCAAATACTAGAAATAGACAAATTTAAATTTCTTTATTTTATTTATTATTCAATCTTTAGAAATGTTTTTTTTTCAAATAAAATATTTATGGTGAAAATAATGAATACCATTTCAATTTTAATATATTAAATTTAATCATTTTTATTTACCAAAGTTACTATTAGATTATCAAGAAAAAAACATTACGAATGCACATGTTTGAAGAAGACAGTAGAAAAACTGACAACATTCTTTCAATCTCTGCATGGATCCATGTTGAACAAAACTACTAATTGTGCCTCCAAACGTCTAGTTTGTTTCTCCTTCATCACTCCATTATTATCTGACTTTCTTTATTTCCTTTCAGTTAAATCTTTTATTTTGTTCTGTTTTATTCCCTCGTTCCATTTCTTTAAAATCACATGGCAAGGATAGTTCATAAATAAACTCAAATGACAGTATATTATTTTGTATCTAATTAGATATTGAAGTATGAAACTTAACAACTCCATGCTCCTCTATATCTATGAGTACAAATATTAGAAATGACATTTGACTTCGCAAATTTCTTTCATAAACAATGCGTAGTTCTTTCGATTCAATGCATGTGGATTGAACTTCCTTTTTATTTTTGCAGCCAAACATGATTTCTCCAAGGTTGATTTTATTTTATTTTTTATGTAAAACTATATGGGTTTTTGGTTTCTTTATATTATCATTGCATATCTGAATTTGTTATCTTCAATTGCAAAATGCAAGGTTGGGAAGGGTTTTTTTTTACACGCTGCTGGTTGGCTTGCAGTTAATCTTAGTTGTGTTTCCGCAGGAAAACGTTTAGAGACATTGGAAGAATCTTGTGCCTTTCTTTTAAATGATCTAGGCAGTAATATGTGGGAGGGAGTCTTTATGAACAAATGAAAAACATTTCTTATGATTCTACTATTGGGAGCCTTATGTATGCTCAAGTATGCACAAGGCTTGGGATTGCTTTTGTTGTAGGAATGTTAGGAAGATATTAGAGTAATCCAGGTATTAATCACTGGAGAGCTACAAAGTGCTGAGGGATCGTCAAGGAATCAAAGACTAAATGCATTTGTATAGGAAAACAAACTATCTAGATGTGATTAACTATTTAAATTTCGATTATGCTGAATGTGTTGATTCTTGCAAATCAACATCATGGTACATCTTCATGATGGCCAGTGGAGCTATTTCCTGGAGAAGAGTTAGGCAAACCTTCGTTGCTACTTTTACAATAGAAATGAGTTTATCTCTTATTTTGAGGCTACTTCACATGGTGTATGGCTCAAGAGTTTCATTTATGAGCTTAGAATTGTTGATTCTATTTATAAGCCATTGAGATATTTTTACGATAATTCAACTATTTTCTTCATGGCTAAGAACAATAAAAATGGAAATCAAAACAAACATATGGACATTGAGTACTTAGCTATTAGAGAAAGAGTAAAAGAAAAGAAAGTGAGGATTGAGCATATTAACATTAAGTTAATGATCACTTATCCTTTGATTTAAGGCATATCACCATTAATATTCAAGGAAAATGTAGAGAAAATGGGATTTGAGTCCACTTTATGATTATATACATATAGATGAATAATGATGCTCTCGTATATTGTGGTGTTTTCTCATATTCATGTGTACACTAATTTATTTGAAAAAATATATTTTATTGGACCAAGAATAAACGTGGGTTCTATTTATTAAGTTTTATTACTACATTAAATATAAAACTTAAGAAATTGAATATTTTGTAATACATGAATGATAATACTCACTATAAAAGGAATTATAGTTATGATTCAGAGTCGTTTTTTAAGAAAGATCATAGTTGACTCATTTTGGTTAATGGGTTAAGCATTTGAAGCAAGTGGGAGAATGTAATGGTTTTAATAAAAATGTAATGATTTTTTTTTTTAAATTGTGTTAAATAATATTTAGTGGTTTATAAGGTTAGACTTTCAATGATCATTATAGTAATGGTAATAACTACTAAATGCATTATTGACGGTAGAATGTCTATAAAATACTTATAAATAGCAGTTGTTGGTCCCTGAGCTTCATACTCAAATTTTTTGACACACCAGTGAGAGTGAGAGCTTGAAAGAATCAATAACTGTGGCTCTTCACAGTTACAATGACCGGAGGTAATTTTGATTCTATTTACTCTGCTCTTGTTTCTAATATGCATCTTATTTGGTTCTAGAAATGCAATGAAAATCTAGTTTTATCTTACAACTTCCACATGCTAGTTCAATATTTCCATTTTAATTTACCATGCAGAACTCAGTCTTTAACCTTAGTGAAATCAATTGAACATCCTTAGGGTTTTTATCACAGTATATTTGCGTTTTTCCAATAATTGACTGATCTTTAGCCATTGTGTCATTTCTATTCAGCATGAAAGATTTTGAAAACTAGAAAATACATAAACACAATCTCCATTTGGATTTATTAATAATATTTTGATATGGAAGTTTCTAATTGGAAACAAAATACATGAAGCATGTACTTTTTGCTTTGGAAAAAAATGCGTCACACATCTGGGACAAAATCATAACGACTCCCTCCTTGACATTATCCACTTGATAGTTGAAAACAAAGGCTCAAGATTCTTCCAAAGTCTCTAAACTTTTTATTGTGGAAACACAATTGACATTAACTGCAAGCTACCCGACAATGCGTTAAAGAAAAAAGAACAAGCCCTTCTTAACCTTGTATTTTACAATTGAAGAAAACAATTTCAAATATACAATGATAAAACTGGTCTCCAGAATGCTGATGGAATAAAAGAAAAGGCTGCAGCAAAAATACAGTAGAAGAGTCCATTAGGATATCCTAATAGCCAATTTGCAACATGTTTAATGGTACGTTGTTTTTTCTATTTATGTACGGGAAAATTTTATTATTTATGTATGAGAAATTTTATTTTATTTTTATAAAAATATCCACGAACGGTATTGAAATAATATATAAAAATATATGGGGAGTCTATATTAAAGATTCTCAGATTTACATTCTCTGCAATCCCAATAATCGTTTAGACTCCGCATATTCTTTTCCTAGAGTTTTACATACCTTCCATGCATATTTTGATAGGAAAAGAAAATCTCTCACATAAAAATGACTTCTCAAAATATCCTTGACACAACTTTTTTAACATTAATTAATTAGGATTAACAACCATCAAGCATATAAACATGTCTATAAGTTATTATATATTACTATAATTTGTGAGTAAGTAGTCAGTTAAAGGATAAGATCCCTTGCCCATTTCTGTTTTCATTTTTATACAATAAATAGGTGAATATGCATGAAGTATGCTACAAAGTTTACCATGTCTCTTTTTGTTATTCTTTTACATGGCCATTGACCCATCAAAAAAACCAAAAAGAAATGATGATTGAATTTTCAATTGCTTCTGACTAGGGAAGAAATTTCGGCTGAAGAGTTGCAGAGTCAAAGTAGTGAGAATAAGAGGCTAACTTATGTGTGTGAGAACTATGTTGCTTTGAAAAAACAATTGAGTAAATTCAGTCAATTGAGGAACACAAATTTTGATTAAAAAAAAAGAAAAAGCAACAACTTCGTATTTGGTGAATTGTGCACTACTGATTAAGAAGAGACATTCAAAAGGTTCAATCATAGCACCCGGCCAAACAATTTCCATAGTTTTTGTACGGACAGGTATCACCAGTTTAGTAACTTCTTTAATGTGATAGTAAAGTAATAATAATAATAATTGTATTTGACATTTTAAGATCCATTGGATACTCTAATTGTTTGAATATATATATATATAGATAGATAGATATAGATATACAAAAATATGTTAAACTATTGCAAGAAAGTTGTAATATTGACAAGCATTGGGTATCATTAAAATTCTAAGAGTTGAGCTTATTCCATCACAAATTTTCATATGCACAATTAAATTAGCTTGGCCCTTTACTTCATCAATCTCATGAACTTTTATACCTTTTACACTATTTCATAAACAAGTATTTGGAGGTTCTAAGTACTAAATGAGAATCCTTAATTATTTTTGGTGCGTGTTGTTCAAGTATGTCGAGGAAAAAAATATCAATGTAGAAAACATATTTACAATGAAAAAGTGAATTATTCGTTAAATAGGGATTTAAGTAAGTCTGTTTTACCTATAAAGAAATTACAAGGATGAATGTAGGATCGAATATTTTATTACATATCACATCCCATATTAGCATAATATATTAACACTTAATATATTGAATTAAAATAAAAATTAATATTACACATATAACCTTACTACTATCACAAATTGCACTAAAATGTTAAATTTTAATTTAGATAATTATTTTTAAATGAAAAAATGAAAAATATTTAAAAATTATTTAAGTAAATTATATACAATTATTGTTTATAAAAAATAAAATATATCTGAACATACTATATTCAATTAAATTATAAGTAATGAATGTGTATTTAATTAATTTTTTCTAAACATATATATCATGTCCTCTCATTGTATTTATTTTTTAAACATAATTTGACTAAATGTGTATCCAAAATAGGTATGGATCGAAAGATAAATAATTGATTATTATAAATAGCAGACGCACAAAAAATAAACACATGAGGACAATAAACATGTATTGAGAAAAATAAATCAATAAATTAAAGATAATGCAAAAGAAAAAAAGTAAATAGTTAAACATGATTAAGCAAAGAATAAATTAATAAACTAAAACTAATACACATATCAACGTATAATAGGAGAAATTGTTATAATATAACAAACTTGGTGTCTTGCCCAAAAATAAAAAATGCAAACACACAAGCACAACAAAGGTCTGCTTTTAATTAACTTTATTCTGTTATTAATTTTTTAAATATATTTATGTTATAGGTTTAAATTGAAATATCATTTATAATAATTAATAATTATAACCTAAATTTGATTTCGTCAAACTGCAATTATGTATATTATTTTAAAGTTTAAAATAAATCACTAATTTATAAATGAAATAGGAATTATAATCATCAATAAGTTACTAATGAAAATCAATTACCATTAATATTAGTGAATTTTAATTAATTTGTATATTAGTAGCATTTTTTAAATCAATAACCATATCTTATATATAAAAGTGTATTTTAAAGTAATATATAAAAAAAATCTTAAATGTAATATAAATAATATATAATTAATTAATATATTTATTAATAAAAAATAAAAATGTTTTAAAGATTAATGATTAAACAAAAACCAATAAGAATATAACAATTGGCATAATTAAATTAACAATTAGTATTTAATTATCATCATGGAATTTTAGTATATAATAATTATTAAATAAATAGTTGATTATTTTTAAGTAAAATTGTGTGATACTTAAAAAAAAAGAGCCACATGTTTATTATTTAATATGTAATAATTATTAAGTATTTTATATTTTTTATAATATATCGATTCTAAAAAACATTTTTTGAAAAAATAAGTTTGAATTTTTAAAATTATAAAAAATAAAAAATACTTAAAACTATTTTTGTTCAAGGATAGAGTAAATTATTATTTTTATCATATTACTTTATTCTTTGTACTTAATCTTTTATAAACACAATATTTTATATTAAAATAATAAATTTATTTCTATATTAAAATAAGATATGTATTTTATATATTTCAATACACTGTATTGTATATCTATTAGTTCTAATATATTTCATATTAAACTAAGCATAAATTCACGTTAATTTAATATATTATATTTTAGACAGGTTAATCCTAATATATGGTTATTATAATATAATTTATACATCGGTGCTTTATATTAAAATAAAATAAATTAAAATATTAATCATTGATTCTAATTAATCATTTATTAATAATAATAAAATATTTTTATTTATTATAATTAATCATTTATTATAGTTTTTTATGTGTATTAATCTATATAAATGATAATTAATATTTATTTATTAATTTTTAAATTTTATTTAATTTTTTATATTATTTTAATGTATTTAAAATTAAAAAAGGACCTTATAAGTTTTTGTGGGAAAACTTTTATCCCCATATATATTATTAAAGTAATAAAGGATGCTAAAAAGATGCAAAGTTTATACAAAATGGAGTACGAGTCCAACTACTTCGTTTTATTGGTTAAAAGATTGAATAAAAAAGAAAAGAAAAGAGAATTTGGTGATCATTGTTTTGCACTTTTAATACTTTTGGTTTAATAAGTAATTGTTTTTATTGACTTATGGAAGTGACTGTCATGCTTGAACACTCGGACATGATTATGTGAAGCCTACCCCCACCCTCTTCTTTGTTAATAGTTACAAGATTTAGTAGGACTCTAATAATATTTTCTCATCCAAAAAAGCTCAAACTTAAACTTTGTTCAAAAAATTGAATTCAGTTTTACTCGATTAACATATTAGTAAATAAATTTTTAGAATTTCATAATTCTTGAAAATAGTTCAAATATATTTAGTTATCCATAAAATTAGAATATTTATAATATTTTTTTAAAAAAAACTTATGTTTAGTTTTTAGAACTGTCTATCTTAGATGCATAAGTATTTTTTTACTATAAATACTTTTTAATTAAATAATATCATTAGACATATTTCTTTAAAAATTTTATTATTCAATTTTTAAAATATTTTATTCTCTTATAAATTAATCTTATGAGAATCTTCACATTTAAAATATATTTTTTATTCTTGAAAAAGAAAAATTATAAAATATTTTTTAACTCACATGAATGGTTTCTTACCCCTACATATCAATGTAATGTCAAAATAACATTTCACATTAATTTTATTAAAATATTGTTTTTATAAAAATAAAAATAAAAGGGCATAGATTTTTTTATGATAAAGTAAAAATTACTCAGTCATCATGACACAAACTTTTTCATAAACATTATTTTTTTACAATAAGTAAACAAAAAGTAAATTTAAATTTTTTTATCACCGAAACCTATTTTTATAACTTGACTAGGTTAAAAATTATTAAGTCTTCATAAGGTATTTACCAAAACACATTGTTCTTGCAATGACCATACAAAAAGTGAAGCTAAAATGTTTACCACTTCCAAAAAAGATGATAATTAAATTTCAAAATAGTTTATTTTATTTTATTTTATTTTTATTTTTATTTCTTAAGTAAATTATTTAACATTTTTCTTATAAAAATATTTAAATCTTATTATAAATCACTAGTTCAATTAAATGAGCTATATGGATAATTTGATTCAAAATATATTTATATAGATAATAATATTTATATATAATATATTGTAACATCATCTTATAGATAAATAAAATATAAATTTTAAAAATTAATTTAAAACTATTAGATTTGAATAAATATTGTCATAAAATATTTTTATAAATTTAAAATTATAAAATATGTTTGTCTGATTATTAATGTTATTATTTAGCTTTAACAATAGAAATATTCATCCTCTCCACTTTGATCTTTTTTCTGGTTTCTACTAAAACATTTCTTGAATGTCGCAATAATAATATTCTTAACGGAGCCATGATGAGTACAAATTTAGAATTGGGACATCTCAACTAATTTTTCTAAGAATTAAAATAGTAGATATCAACACGTGGTAAATTTTTTGTTTTGCACAAATTAGGTCAAACTTTTTCTGAATTTCATTCAAATATTTTATTGATTATTTCCTTAGCATACACATAGAGCCCCTTATTTTGTATATATATTTGTTCTAGGGGTAATACAACTAGGAGATTGAGATTGTGGTTGCATGGTCTTATCATTTGGGATCTTTATCTGGTTGAAATCCCATATAGGGAAAGATAGGGTCATCATCACATCCTTTAGCCTTATTGTCACAGTCTACTGGTGTTGTTCCAGTGGCATCAACACATTGATGGACCTCTGCAAGATAAACATTGCCACTTCTATCTACTTCACAGACCATGTCCACATTCACACCCAGAGCTTTCCTAAAAGCTTGTAGTATCCTACGTGTTGGATATGGATTTCCACTTGCAACAATACCTGAGAATGAAATCACAATCACATACCCATATTTAAGACCACTTTGATGTCCCTTAAATTATTCATCTTAGGATGTTTGAGTAAGCTTATTTAAAAATATTTTTAGAAAAAAAATAAAACATATATATTAATTTTTTATAAATCAAAATTTATTTTTTAAAAAAATTATATAACAGAATTTTTATAAATTAGTTCATACATAAACTAATTTTAATT
>JAMLFT010010459.1:0-11815 GCA_026544285.1 Pachyrhizus erosus
TGCTCTTCCGATCTAGAAAAAAATTATTTAAAATATTTTATAGATCAAATATGATATATTTTAAATTTAGAAGGATAAAAAATTATATTTTAAAATTAAAGAAATAAAAATAATATAAAAAATTTAAAAGAGATTAAATTTGCATATATCTAATTTTAAAAAATCTAAAACATAATTTTTTTTTGTTTTATAGAAGTTACTAATTTGAAATGAACTTGAATAAATATGACCAATGAGTAATGAATTAGGCCACCAACTTGATAGAAGTGAAACATAATCCTTTATCTATCACTTTCAAACCTAGACAGTAGACACACGTTCTGCAGAACAATGTCCAACCATCAGTTTTTGTGCTAATCTAGATACTGATCATAGTTCTGTAACTTAAATTACCGTATGGTAACATTGGATGATCAGAAATCAAAATATGGGTTGTAATGCACACAATCCTATTGGAAATGTCTTCACGTATTCTCTGTTTTGAGTTGTATAACTATTAACCGAACCATTCACTCATAAAACTCACTTCACCTGATTAAACAAATTTCATTGAGAAAACTAAGCAGAAATAAACTCTGATTAAACAAATGTTTCAAAATTGCTGATGAATATTAGAAATTTATATCTGATAAAAAAATATTACTGACAAAACTTGTACTATTTACATGCCGTAGTATCACCTAGAGAAAAAAAATCACCAACCACAGGAAATTACATAAAACACTAAAAAAACAAAATTCCAAGAATCCAAATGCTTATGTTAAAGCTGGACTTGATGAAAAAGGATATTCCTGTTAAGATCCATCCCATGACAACACTAAGCTTCCCCCACAGGACCATGATGAACTCTGCTTAATAAATGCAATGGACTAGAACGTATTCCTAAATACTGAACTGGCTTCGATCAATACATATACATAGACTTTCGTTGCAAAACTCTAAGGTTTCTCACAGTAAACCTTGTGCCTCAAAGTCTCTTGCCACTGAAAAACCAGAAAAGACAACAAATGTTTAGCTGACAAGACAGCACGGATGATAGATTATAGTAGAGGAAGATAGAAAATGGAACAAACGGAAATATGATGCTAACGTGCAATGCAAGCAGTCAAACCAGTATTACCAAATTCTTCTCAAAGTTTAATTACTTGATATGTTTCGTAAAAGCTAGAGTCTAGAGATTCAGAATTGTTACTCATCATCGGCTACGGAAATTTAATCGAGTAAAAAGATATTAATTATTAGTTGCATAACATTTAAGACAACTGACGAAGCTTCGCTTAACTAATTGGTCCAACACCAAATTTACTCTTTCTTCTGATTACTTGGTCCTCCGCGCAATAAAACATTTTTCTATGAAAGATGACTCATGTATGGTAGGAAGATGGTTAGTCACACTCTTTGTAGTACTCACCTTTTTACATTTTTTCTATTATTGTTTAAATTAGAAGTAAGACTTACTTAATGATTTTAAATCAATTCAGACTAATTACAGAAAAATATTATAAAAAAAAGTTAAAAAGAATATCACATGCATTTCTGGAAGTAGTAAACTAAGGTGGCGATGGAACTATTGATTGGAATATAAGATTTGTCTCAAAAGAGAAATTACTTTCATTTACTTCTAACGAAACATCGCGAATTCGTAATCATATTAAAATACAATTATATTCAACCATTATTTTGATAAATATGAATAAAAACAAAGTTTGCACTCTCCAAACTAAGATTTGGTGTGTGCAATTTATAATCCAAACATGCACTAAGCATGCGAGCATCCAGAGGAAGGAAAACTGACCTTTTGACATGGGAAGAACCAAAACAACCCGCATGGTGACAGTGTTTGGAGGAAGTTGCAAGCGAAGAGGATAAAGCTTTCCATTCAAAGGACTCCGATTACACACAATGATTCCCTCTAGCCCTGTCTCTTCCTCAAACTTTCGAGTCAGTTCCTCAACTCCATTCCCTTTGAAAATCAAAGCATACCCCTGCACACCTTCATCCAGCACCTCTCCATTGTCTTCAGCAATATGGTAGTATATAGTTCGCCCTTCCACCTTGGGCGACAAATCATTCGACTGCAAACAAAACCAACACATTCAACACCCAAAACAACACAAAACAAGTAATGAAAAGTGACAACTTAGGTTATTTTAATCATAAAAAGAAAAGTGCTACCAAAAATCGTAAAATTTATAAGAAAAAAATGCATCAACATAGCTTCATCAGTGATTTGACTGTACCTTTCATTCCTTTTTGGTTCTCTATAACCTAAAATCTTTAATGTTGTGATTAAAATTGCAGTTGCAGATTTTTTTAAAACCTTAATTTCCATACTAAAACTGTGATAAAAATCTAAAATCTTGATACAAAATTCATCTGCAATTTCCTGTAATGTGGAAGATTAAGACGAAACTACAGATTTAAACAGTAAAACTTTAATTCTGATTAGAGAAGGTTACTAAGAACACTTAAAAAATGGATATGAATTTTGGTGATTATGTAGTAAAAATATGCAAACTTATCCAAGAATCTGATACACACCTGTTGCCTTGAAAAGCTAGCAGAGACGGTTGGCGGGGACGGCGCGCTCGTTAGTCTGGGAACAGAGTGCTCCTCAATCGGCAACGGCGGAGCAGAGGGTTTATCATTAGTCACCGGAGAGTTAACATAAATCTCGACAACATCAACATCCCAGAGGATCCAATCCTGCGTAACGGTTCTGTGTGGAATATCATGCGTAACGGAGTTCCTCCACGGTGGTAACCCGCCGTTAGCGCGGAGGAAGTTCCCGTAACGGGTCTTGAGCTTGAGGCGCCCTCCGTCCTTGACGGGCTCCCACTCGACGGAGGAGTTGAGTCTCGAGGGAAGGGTCTGGAGGACCTTGTGGCCCGTCATGCCGAGGAGAAAGAGGTGGTTGGAGGCGGTGAGGTACTTGCCGTAACAGCTCTTCAGGCGAATTAAGTTGTCGTATTCGGGCACGTATTCTACTATCCACCGCGCGCTTTTTGAGGACCCGTTTCGGTCTTGCGTCACCGACTCCTCGTCCTCCTCCGCTAGAAGGTACTTGTCATGGTGGCTGCGGAGGCGCACCGCCTTTGCGCGGTGGAAGAAGTCCATGCCGGTTCTGAACTTGTTCCCACTTTGTGTCTGCATTTGTATGGAAAAATACTAATAGAATCAGAAAAGAATGAAGATTGATTGATGTTCGGTGACAAACACTGGTTTTTGTGTTGGAAGCAGAGGTTGATTGTATTTGGTTTTTAGTATGAAATGAATCGGGGGTGGCTATTTATTTGTGTACGTGAATAGGGACCATTTTCTTTTCTTGGTTTGTGAAATTATTATTTCCTTGTATTTGGGTAAGACTTAGTGTGCGTGACCGCTTCTTTCAACTTTGAACTGTTGCATTGTGAAAAAATGGGAAGAGGCAGTCAGCAGTGGCGACTTTGGGGAATAACGCGTTTGGGTGCACGCGGGCATTAATTACGTGGGCTTAGAGGTTTCATCTCATTCATTCATCTCTTGTGGTTTTAATTTCAGTTCCGTGTTGTCTGCGTCTTAACCAGGGGTCAGGGGTCAGGGGTCAGGGGTTAGGGAGTTATGGGTAGGTGGAAAAAGAGATGAAGGTGGGATCATGGACATTGAACCATTGATAATTCAAATGTGGTTTTAGGAAATATAGGGGAATGCTTCTTCAAGTTTTGTTTCTTAACCTGAAAATGAAATGATAAGACCTCGCAATTATTGAGGTCACTTGAGCCGACTTTATAAGCTTTAATTTTTTGCATAATTAATCCTTGGTATTTTATTTGGTTTTAAGTTTAGAATCCTTATATTAGGATACACACAAAAAGAAGTAAGACAAACACTTTCCAAATTGTAATTTAGAAAATTTGGCACAAAAACCTAATATATCTAATTATCGCCTAGTAAGACTGCAAGTTAACATGCCAATGATAATTGCGCTTAAAGATATAGAAAAATAATGTGTAATAAAAAAATATGTGTTATTGAGCTGATGATAAAATTACCGTTATAATACTTATAAATTAGTATTAAAAGAATATATACTTTTATTGATTAATTGAACTGAGTTACATTGAGCGTAAAATTGAAAACTTAGCGTGTTTAACATATACTATTTGATTCATCCCAAATAAATTTCTTTTACGTTTTCCCCGACAACTTTTTAATGAACAAAAACAATCAAGCACGCCATAATCTTAACATAAACCCAATTAGATTTAGGTTAAATAGTTATAAACAAAATGTACAGCCCAATCCAACCTATCTTTTTACCATTGCAATTGTGTTGAACTGATGACTCAGCCCAATGCAATAAAGATTCACAATGAGTCAGTGGATATTGGATATACTATGGCAGCAAGGTTAAATTGCTGACTCAGCCCAATTCAATAAAGAGTCACAATCAGTCACACTGGTTTTGGATATACTATGGCATCCTATGGAATAATAGGCGATTTGTCGCTGCCTTAGCGTGTTTGAGGATACCATATAAATTAAAAAAAGAGAATCAAAACAAAAGGGTCTCTGACTAGAAGGCACCTTACGAAAACCTCAATCCAGAAAATAAAAAAATAAGAAAAGCATAAAGGAAGAGAGACCAGTACAAACAAGGAAAAGAAACAATACGTGGGGTGGAAGCTATGGAAATTCGAATAGAGACAAAAGCCACTCAAAAGTATAAAACTAACGTCTACACAAGATGCTTAAAAGTAAAACAAATAGACAATGTTGTATCTGAATGATTTCATTAGAGATAAATTAAATTAAATGCTGTTAACTGGTAAATTTTCCTTTTTCTAGTCCCAATTATTATTGAAAACCCACCATAGGATAGCTATATTCGGGTTCTAGTCCTTGTCAAGACAGAATGAATATGTACTTCCAACCCCCTTCCCCCGCGCACATGAATATGCTCTAATTCTCAGATGAAATCACATGAAAATCTATCTATCTATGTGTACATGTGTGTGTGCTTACGCCATATCGGCAAAGTAATAAGCAATATCCTTACTACGCTCACTCATGTTATATCTTTTCAGCATCTAATTGTCTTGACGTAGACATATAACTCCTGACAAGAGTAAGTGGCATATAGACATCTTTAATTAATGTTTTATCCATGTAGTATATTTCCAAGTATCATTCCGTAAGTTATTAATTAGAAACACGCAAACATCAAATGACCTTATTTCAATCAAGTTAAGCTTTATTTTTTATTAGATCAGAAGTTCAAGTGTTTACACTTTAATTTTAAGAACAAAAAAAATACTGGGCGTTGGAGAAAACAATGGACTGCTGAAATAGTATTACTCTCCCACACCAAGGAAAACATATTGAGACAACAACTTTGCTATATATGCTAGGGATCCATTTTAACAAAACTTTGAAAAACGTTAAACGTACATCCCTTTTTTCCGGGTGAATGGGTAGAAGGGAGAAAATAGATAGATGGAAAGAAAAAGTAAACAGATAGAAAGAACACAATAGATTATAATAACTCTAACTTTTATAAAGGAAGAAAGGGAAATCAAATCAGTATATCAAGCATACCTTAATTTATGAAATCTTTGGTAACTATTTTGTGAAAACGAGGTATCTTTCTCTAATAGTAGAAGTTAAAATAGATTATACAAAAACCTATGTTAAAATAGATATATAAAAATCATTGTATACCAAAATTATTCCAAGAATTGTAGTGTGCAGTAACTGCTATTGTTTCATTTTCTTCCTTTATGAAAGCTTTTAGTTTTTTATTATTTTAAAAAAATTTAATGTCCAATAACAAAGCTATTACTACGCATATCGACCAATTCCTTGCCACCAATGTTTAGTAGTGCGTTTACTGTTTGGACTTTGGAGTGTGAAAGCGTTTGTTTATGTATGAAAGTGTGTGATTACATTTTGGTTGGTGGAAAAGAGTTGGTGAAGGGCATGAAGCAACATATATCACCTCAAATCCAACCAAGTGGCAATCAATTGGTAGTGGAACACTCCCCCATGGATCATGTAGGGATTAGACTTAAACACTCGGCGTGTGAATGTCCAAAATTTTCTTTGACATAGTATATGATAAAAGCTAATTGGGACCACATGAATTTTACTGGAATTTGGAAATGAAATAAATAATCGAGTGTTGCTACTATAGAAGTATGCTGACAAAACCCTTCTTATAAATATAAAGTAACTAAACACCTAATGTATATGTGCATTACTATCACGGAATAGGATAGGTAACATGTTGAGGAGATATAGCTTAACTCACCTTAGCAGATATCAGGTCAAATTATTTATTAAATGAGTTAAGACTTTTTTAAAAAGTTATTTAATTAAAAAGATAAGACTTTAGTCTATTCAAATAGGACAAATTATTTATGTAAATAATAATGATGACCTATAATAATAATAAATTTATATTGTTATGTTTTTAAGATTATATATTTAGCAATTTATTTGAAGACTAAAGTCTACTGATCTATATATAAATTTAGGTTCACTAATTCATTAGAGACACTTTTTTAACTCGCTTAAGAGACATTCCTATTAAGTAGTTTGTTTAAAAATAAAAAATAAAAACTCAGATTAAACTAAACTTTCAAAAAAGTAAGACATACATTTAAAAAAACAAAAGATATTAAATCAATAAGGTCAGGTAGTAAATATTTTAACTTAAAGAAGTAGGATAGGTGTAGACCTTATAAAATTTAACTTACTGGTCCATTTTCAACCTTGCAACAAAATCATCCATTTGAAATATTTTGTTCACGCTATGCTTTGATACTTTATTCGTTGAATTTAACTTAAATATTTTGTCACTCTATCATCCAATATAAATTGTAATGCATGGTAAAATGATTAACTTTTTATAATAACTTGTTTTAAAAGTTACAAGAGGATGATTTATAATTAGTTTCAAATGTAAATCGTGCGTAAAAGTTAAAGTCATATTTATTTTGTATTTAAATTTTTGTTCTTATAATTATTTTAAAATATAAACTCCTATAATTTTATATCATACGGTTTTGTCAGTCAAACATTAATATCTTTATATGCTAAATTATATGGACCAATCTTTTATGTCAAACAATTATTATTTATTAATAAATAAAATTTACAATAACTAGAATCTTCTTTTTTTTGAAAGTATAAGAACTAGTATTTAATGATAAAAAATTAAAACAAATAAATAAAAGAATATATATAAAAATATGAAAAACAAAATTCAAATTAATAAAATCATTTGGTCTAATTAAAGTAAACTTCAAATCAACGTATTTTTACTGCAAAAAGTTTCCCCTGTGATGACATTACAAGTGTTATATTACCCATTACTCAACGATTTCACTTCACTTTAGCGAAAGCAACTCTTATCTGGAAAACTTCTATGCGCATATAATAGTATTATAATTTTTAAATAAAACAATGTCACATATATATAATTACGTTTTAACAATGGATTAAACTGTTTGTATAAAACATATAATACGACAAATAGTTACAAGATTAACTTACTAAAAAACTTTAATTAGAATGTATTAGTACTTTTTAACATTGTTATCCAATGGCCTATAAAAAAAAACATTGTTAGTCAATCGTGAATTATTATACATAGTAAGATTGATAATTTTTTAAGACAACTATTTAAAAAAAAAACAAATATATTTACAATGCTTTTAATTAGTTAATAGTGTAGAATCTTTAAACTAGTAATATATCAAAATTAAACTAAAAAATACAATTTATTATGGGTATATTTTGCATTTCGTTAGAATTTTAAAAAGAGTGGAAGGGAGGAGAAATTGGCATTCAATGAGGTTAGTCAAAACAAGGACAGTTAGCACTATTTTTCTGTTTGTTGGGTTTTTAGGAGCTTCAATTTGGTCAAGGGAATCGAGACCCAACTGTGCGAACGCTTGTTTCAGAAAGATAACACGGTTTTCTCTAAAGTCAGTCAAGCAGTTTCTTTTTTTTTTTTTTTTAAGGATAGTCAAGCAGTTAAACCATAGTCTTTTATAACAAAAAACTAGGAACTTTCCCTCAAATAAGGGATATTTTTAAATTTAAATAAAGCTTATAAATAAAAATAATATATATTAATAATGATGAATATATTATCATATTAAATAGTACTAAATTAAAAGAATATATTTTTTCAAATAAAAAATTATTAAAATATATTAACATTAATATACCTGGTCTGTTTTCTGAAGAATTAATATACATCATTTTATTCCTATTCTTTATCAAAATTTATTATATACGTAATAATATTAAAGTTGATTCTAATAATCTTAAAATTCGCCTTACCTCAAAAGAAAGAATATCTTTAATTTGATACACTTCATTAAAATTTAAATTATACTACGTTAGAAAATAAAAATAGTTAAAATATCTAAATAGTCAAGATTAGGCATCTATGTATGAGAAATCATAAATGTTTAAGAATATTAATGATTAGTTTTCTAATCAATAGTTAAAAATTATTTACATTACACTTTCTCACTTTGCCACATCAGAGGAGCCAAATAACTAGATTACACGATTATTTAAAGAATAGAAAATTAAAAAGAATACTTAATGAAAAACTCTCAATAATCAATATTAAATGCATATGCATGATAAATTATAAATGTTTTAAATGATTAATTTTCTGATCAATAATTAAGATTGTTATTAGTCTTAGCCAAATCGCATAGCAATTCCACTATTTTTAATATTGGTTAATTTGTTAACACGTAGTATTATTTATTAATTAATTTTAACAAAAATTGTTTCTAGAATCCGTTAGAAAAAAAAAAATCTTCTTCGATCAACACACGAAATTTCACCCCAAAAAACGCGAAACACAAAAGTCAATCACAAAAACATACCTGCATCAGCAGCAGCTTCGAGTTCAGCCTCGCCGGCGGCGACCTTAGCGAGAAAACCGACATCGGCGACGCCGGCTCCGAATCCACAGATACATCATCAGAAGCAAAAGACGAAACGACGTCGCTATCACACAACTCATCCACCAACTCCTCCACGGCCTCCACAGCCTCCACATCCCACAGAATCCAATCCCTCGTCGCCGAACTATGCGGCGCGTCCACCGTCACGCTGTTCCGCCACGGCGGCGTGCCTCCGTTCGCCCTCAGAAACTTCCCGCTCCAATTCCTCAGCCTCACCTGAAACCCGTCGCGTATCACTTCCCACTCGTGCTTGAAACCCGCGCCGGCCTCGAACTCTGTTTGGACCACCGTTTTCCCTGTCATCCCTAACAGAAACGGCGTCTCCGTCGCCGTTAAGTGTTTCCCGTAACAGCTTCTCAGGCGCACCTTGGTTGTCCCTCCCTCCGTGGCCTCCTCCACTGTCCACCGCGCTCCCCGGCCGGAACTCTTCCGGCTCTGGCGGACCCGGTCGCCGTCGGCGTCCGCCACAAGGTACTTGTCGAGGTGGCTCCGCAGCTTCACAACGTTCGTTTTGGTGAAAAACTCCATGGCGTACGTGTTGATCGATGTGCTGAAGCTGAAAACTATGACTATAGAATATAGATAGGTGACTGTGTGAGAAACAAATCGTAACTGTTTATATATAACACAGCAAGTCTAGAGTGCACGAGGGTGCACCGGTTAACTAGTAAACGTACCTGATATATCTATCAGGTTAGTTCTAATCGTCTTTCTTAAATACACTTAACTTTTTAAGTTATTAAATATTTAGAATAAGTCATCTTACTAATATTTAGTTATTTACAAAAAGTCTTTTTAGGTCTTTTAATAGTTTTTAACGCAGCCTACATATATGACCCTAATAATTTTCATTCTGTTTTCTAAAATCTTATTTCAGATCAATTTTTCAATTTAACTCTCCATACACAATCAATAAAAAAAAATTACAATTAGTAAAATTTTTCAATTTATCAAATAAGATAAAAAAATAAAAAATCTTAAATTTAAAATATAAAATGAAAATTGTGATTCTTTCTTCCGTCTATGTATAAAAAGAAAAGGAAAAGTACGATTGTTCCCCTCCGTTTACGGTTATTCCCTCCATCTACGTATGTGTTATCATAAAATCTGTACGAAAAACACAAATGTATATATATGATACTGTTACAACATTTCGTTAGATTTTTTATTACATTTCTTTGACTTTAAAAATAAAAAATATAGTAAAAAAGTTAATTGTATTTTGATTTTGTAAGTGTGTGATTTTAATTTGATTTATTTAAATTACATTAATTATATTTCTTTAAGTATAATTTTAGTCATTTAATTTAAATTTTACTAATTAAGTTTTATAAATATTATAATTATATAATTTTAATATTTATATCTATCATAATAAAATAATATAACGTTAATTAATAACATAACACATGATGACTTGACATATTTATCTAATTTTTAATTTGACATGTGTAATTTTAATTTTTAAAATTTAATAATTATATTATTTTAATTTTTTAAATTATTAATGTATTAATGTTATAGATAAAAATAAAATAAAATTTCACTTAATATTTATTATAAGTATCAAATATAAGAAATATTTATTAAAATATACTTATGATAAGTATTTAATAAAAATATTAAATATATTTAATAATTATATTTATTATTAAATATATTTAATATTTATAACAAATATTTATCATAAATATATTTAATAGTAAATACAATGAATATTTATTATATTTTAATAAATACTTATATATTATATAATTATATTTTCATAAATATGTTGATCCACATCACATCCCCACTACTCAAGGAGTTCCTTCGATATCCCCAAATTTACCTCCTTAATCTTAGTAATAATGAACCTCAATGGACCCCAAGCTCACAACAGAAACACACCTAGGAGGTTTGCAAAATCATTTTAATTCTCTATTGTACTCAGACTAACTTAAACATCAGAGTTCTTGTTGCGAATACTCCTCCCAAACACATAAAATAGTAGGCTTGATGTATCTTATCTTATTTTATTATGGAATAATGTAATATGAAAATATGAATACATAAAAATAATTAAAAATATAAAATAGTTATATTTACTAAAAATTAAAAATATAAGTTTTTACAACAAAAATAAATAATTAAAATTATACAAATAATAAAAAATAACACAATCACAATGACATCAATAATAACAAATATATATAATGTTAATGTTTCTATGACTTGGATGACAGTGATAATAGAAATGGTGAAAATGGAAATGGGTGGTTGCAATAAAAGTGATGGTGATACTCGCAACAAGAGTAATGTTGACGATAATAATAGTGATAATGGACGGTTGCAAAGGTGGTGACGATGACAATGCAGTAGTAGAAAGGGCAATAGACAATAGTGGCAATCGTAACAATGGTAATTGTGTTGGTGATAAAAAGGATAATTGTCAAAGGTAGTGAATATGCATTTTATAAAACTAAAAATTAAACTTATAATTTTTATTTTATTTTAAAAATGAATATAAATATTTTCCGCAATTGAAATAAAAATCATTTAAGCTTTATTTTTGTCGAAGACATTTTGTTTTAAAATTTGCATTTAAAAATCAATAACCATCACTCAACCACGACAAACAAGTCCTTCGTTGATAGTTGAAAGTTATTAAGTTGATTTTTTAAATCATAAGTATTAAGTAAAATTATTTGTTGATAGATGTGAAATGAAAAAAATAGGTATGTTTATATAATATTTTTATATATTTTTTAATTTTATTTTCATGATAAAAATATATTTTAGATATTTATAATATTAGTTTCAAATTAATGTTAGACTTTTGTAATTTTTTATTTATAAAT
>JAMLFT010010460.1:0-11782 GCA_026544285.1 Pachyrhizus erosus
AAATTTAATAAATATATTATAGTTAATTAAATATTTAATCACAATATTTAGTTTAATTACTTATTATATTTCATAAATATAATATTTAATTTTAGTGAACAATCAATTTTTCTTATAATATTTAATTATTGTATTTATTTAACATACCATATAACTAATATATATATATATATATATTTTAAAATATTATTGTTAACAAAATAATTTATAAACAAATATTTTAAAATAAAAAAAGATGTATATTAGTATAATATAAATTGATAAGTAAATAAATATATTTTGAAATGTAGTCTTATGACGCATTTATTATTATTTTTTTAAAGAATATAGAGAGATCAAATAATTCCTAAAATAATTTTAATAGAATTATTTTTCATCATTATAATTTATTTTTTTAAAATTTAATGAATTAAATTAATTACTTATTATAATTATTAGATTTTAAAAAAAATAAATGTCGAAGATGATGAATAATTTTGTTAGAATTACTACAAGAATTATTTGATTTATCTTTATATATATATATATATATATATGATATTTAATTATAATTTATTAACTTACTTTAACTAAAAAATTGGTAAATATACATTTGTAAATGTATACACATATTTTTTTTAATTGAAATATATTAGTAAGATACACTATTGTTGTATTTTAAGATAATTTCTAATAAAAACTTGTTAATATATACTAACTAAAAAATAACCATTAAATTTTAATAAAATAAATAATAAGGAGGTGGAATTATTTTCTTAAATTACTCTTAAAATAACTGAATTTTTTTTAATATATGTGTAAAGTAACTTGATCCCTTCTTATATATGTGTTATACTTGTAAACTCTCTTTCTCTCTAACTCTTGCTAACTCTTTTTCTCTTTTTATCTCATATAACCTATCAACCCAACAGGTTAAGGAACAAGTCAGGTTTAGGTTAGATTGATCCATCTTGGTGTCTTTTTTTATATAGATTACTTAGTTGAATATGATTTTATAGACATAATATTTTATAAAGTATTATGAACTTTATGTTATTTGGTTACCTTACTCTACGTTTATTTCACTCATAATTTCTAAAAAAAATGTATTAAGATAATCTAGTAAGATAATATTCTTGTTATTGTAACATTGTATTTAGATTATTTATATTTATTTATTTTATTTTATTGATAGGTCATCTTATGAGTCATTTATCCTTTTTATATTTTTATTTAAATATGTTTTTTAATCCCTCTAAAACTAATGAGTTTTGAACTTAGTCCTTATAAAAAAAATTTCTTTATTTTTCATCTCATGAAATTTTGTTTTTGATCCTTATTGTTATGTAATACCTATTAATTACTTATGTGTTTAACAGAATATCATATGACCATCCGAAGTAAACCTTGTTAGTGTTTGTGATACAATGTCAACATGTAATGCCTCTTACAAATTTTCTAGATCCCTAAATAAATGTTATTTATCTACCTTAAAATGAGCTTTAGGAGACCAAAAATAGTTCTTTTAGATTTTGGGAAGATGACAATCTAAGAAAAATATTTTACAACTAAAACCAAAATCTTCTCATTATTATAAGGATTAAAAATAATAATTTTAAATTTTAAATTGATGAAAAACAAAAAAAAAAAGTTATTAAGATCAAAATCAAAATATACTCATTTTATAGAAACTAAAAATATTTTAAGTTATTTTTTAAAAAAATGATAGGTCAACCCAACTAACTTGTAACACACCATAGGTTGGATTGGATTGAGATTTTTAACCTAATCTTAAAACAAGTCCAACTCAACCTAACCTGTTGTTTTTTTTAGGTTATGGATGGGTTGAGTTGCATTGGGTTGGCTTAGTCTATTTGATATCCATAGAATCTCCATACAAATTTTTTAGGTAAATGTATAAATTAAAATCATGTATTGACATTAATTTAAACAAATATTAATGTAAACTAAAATTGAATATTAAAAACTTCACATTCAAAATTAAAAACTAATCTTTAAAAAGTAAATAAATCCCATAATGCCTATTATTGGGTGTCAAAGGGTCAAATCAAACTATTTGCATTGCATTAAGAAAACTTAACCTAATCTCATATGCATGAACTCACACCTACTACTTGTTTTTGAATGCTTTTAAGACGTGTCAAAATATAAACATTTGAAGATAAGCAAAAGAAAGCAATATAAGGATATGAGCTTTTTGAAATACTCTAAAAACAAAACAATCACATATTTAAGAAGGTTTCTTAAGTTATCATCTTGAATGTAACATGTTAGATAGTTTACCTCATAATCAAGCTTTTGGTCTACACTCTTATACTTTCAAATATTTAAATTAGGTTGACAATCTTTCTATAACTATTAAGGTGTTTTCCACTTTTCTTATATGAGATACTATTTTGCAAGAAACATGTAGTCCAAATGGCTTCTCCTTAGAGGTTGTTAGGTACCTTTTCAGCTACTTCATTAAATTAAAGTGAATATGGTGAAGATAACAATAACATCATCTCCTAGGTTGGCCCTAATCATAGAAGGATGGTCATTTCTCACCACATATTGCCTACAATGAAGTGTGTGATGACTTGACTTTCCATAAACATAACAAAAACCTTTTTATTCTTAAAGGTGGGGTTAACAACACATAAGAAATTATTTTTTATATTTTTTTATCGTGATTAAGTCGTTCATAATTTTTTTTGTGATTTAACTTGTACTACATGATATTTTTCCAAGAAGCTAAACTCTTTGCCTTTTCAGCTTGACACTCCTTTTAGTTGGTGTCTTGAATAATGATATGTGTGTGATCAAGTTTGATAATGACATATGTGTATGTCTATTTTTCAGTTCTTTTTTGTAGTCTATCCATGATTCTAATGGTTTCTTTTAACAACTTTAATAAAATTTGTTTAGGAGGAAAAAAAATTTACCTTTTAGATCTTCAAGTTATTTATGATGCTTATTAATTTGAACTTGGATGTCTTTTTGTTCCACCATCTCCCAATGATAATAATTTTTTATCGTGAACCTTTATTTGCCAAATCCTCAATGATGTACTTCAAAATCTTAGAGTCCTAGATACCTTTCTCTTCCTTTTAGAAACAATTAACGTTGAAGAGGTCATTAGACAAAATACTAAATTATGTATTGACATACCTTGTTGGCATAAGTCCACTCGTCAATTCGTTTAAGATTTATAGTGGGTTGTGACTTTAGATTTGTAAGGGCATATGCAATTCTATACATGTCCAACATCATGTAGTTACACTCCTTTCATCTTCAAAAATTTTGGGCAATAAAAAGCTTAATTTTTATGACATTTGGGAGCAGTTTGACATACATGATTGACACAATGTCAAGAGTAGTAAGTCTAGAATATAGGGTTCAACATTCATATCTTCAACCGTAATTCTTAGAGATTATAGTCTTTGTAACTGAAAATCACGAACTATCAAACTACAACTCAAACCAAAATGTAAGACTTGTGACTATTACATTATTTTCAAAGACTTATCTGTATGATAGGAAAGTCTCTTAAGATATAACAAATTCTTCTTAATGAATATTGGAGTAACAAAGTTGGAAAATTATTAACAACCTAAGTGCTTAGTATTCCAAAGAAGAAAAATAGAGAAAAACTTTTAATTTCAAAAATAGAATCTCCACAAAACATTTTTTTAGGTAAGTGTATAAATTGAAATTGTATATTAATGTTAATTAAAATAAATATTAATGTAAATTAAAATCAAATAGCTTCACATTCAAAATTAAAAGTAATCTTTAAATATTAATGTCCATCATTATGTGTACAAAAGGACAAATAAGATAATTTGTATGACATCAAACCTATTTAGTCCAATCTCATATGTGGAAGCTCACACATGTTATTTGCTTGTGCTAAAGCTTTTAAATCATGTCGATATGAAAGCACTTGAAGGTAAGCAAAATCAAACAATGTGAAACATGAATATTTTGAAATCCTCTAAACACACAACTTATTTTTCTTAAAAAAATAAAATTTAGATATATCACGTTGTATACTATCTTAATTGAAATAATATATCTAGATACATGTCACATCATGATAAATATAATATAGTTTTAGCTTATATGCATATATTTATTTAAAAAAACTTATATACACATATAAACATTGACTATGTATCAACCGGTGTTTATGTATAAACGTTAATTGTACATCAATAATCTATTATAATTGACTTAGTAGTTGAGGTTAAAATAGATACATGAGAAATGACCATACATTCAACATATATGAATTTTAAGGTTATTATTATAAAAGTTGATAAATTTATCATATATTACAATTTGTAATTATATAATAATGTAAAAATTTTAATGTATTTAGATTAAATTCTAAGTTTATATTTAGTTGTGTTCATAATTGTTAATTTTGAAAAACAAGTATAACTTTATGATGAATATTTTTTTATAAAGTGTATTTCTTGCTTTAAAAAATCAAATTATGGTATCCATTTCCGTAATAAAGGGAAACCTGTCGACAAAGGTGGTAAATGATGAATAATTGGTCAAAGGTTTAAAGGAGGGAGGAGGGACGCCATAATGGTACCAATATGTACAGTGACGTAACTGGGCGACATGAGCCATAAATATTTGGCCCCCAACCAAGTCAAAGCAAACAAAGATAAGTGAGTGTGTGGGTGTAAAATTGTAGCGCACTTTGCGCCATTTGAAAGGGGTCAGGTCCAATTTCCAACATAAACAATGAACCAGTTATGTTTACCCAACAACTCCCTCACAACTTTTAACCAACACACCAACCTTAGGCTCCAACTTTTGGGTCCAAAAAGCCTTACCTACCGACATCAAGGTTGGCATCCAATTTGGTGGATTCTATAACACTGCAATGGCAAAAGTCTTCAGTGTAGAGAATTTTGCACAGAGAGAACCACTAGTTAGTAATTACATGAATTCTGTGGATTAGTTCACATACGATTGTTTCAGCCTACTTAGTGATCCAAAGTTTCATGCAATTGTATTAAATTTTCAAAAAAAAAAAAAGTTTATTATTCATAATAATCTCATCTGATTTGAACCTAATTGTTTTCTGTAAAATAATATTTATGTTTTATAGAATAAAAAAAGAACTATTATACACTTTCTTTTCACAAGTATTTCCCAGTTCCACGTTAGTGCTCCACAAAAAGAAAACCAATCATAGAAACTTTAAAACAAGTTTAAGCCAGAGGCTTGTACAGTTGGGTCAAATATTATCTTTTTAAGTAAATTTTCACGTAAAGCAATATGATATGTGACTAGATAATTAAATTTGCTTTGTGTAAAAATGAGATCTGAGCTGTAAGCTTTAGAATGTATTACAATTAGAGCATGCAGGAATCAATTGTAAGAAATGGGGACCATGTATACATTGGGAAAAAGAATGAATTCCATAATCAACTAGTTGAGTAATGAGGCGCAACGTGAACTCCTGTGACAAAAACTTTATACCCCATTTCTATGCTTGCTGTTTCAATATAATTGGATTGGTGATCCTCTCGTGACAACTGCATAATGTGAGGTTAAATCCAAATGTGTTCTGTTGATTATCAATTTATAATTCCATTGTAAATTATATTAACAGTGTGTTTGGTGGCAGATTATGAAAGATTGAAGTATGTTATACCGAAGCAAATCTATACAGCACACTTGGGCGTCATTTTTATGTATTTAACGTGAAAAGGTCAAAATACACGCGTTTATAAACCATAACCAGACACAAATAAATAGTTTGTTATTTCAGTTCTCTATTCCTCATGGCCCAAACGTGAAAGTTTCTTTGATAGGATTGGTGGTGCCAATGCAGTGTGGATTAGTACGCTAATTATGCTCCTGAAAGCAGGACTCACATTACCCGGAAATTAAAACTAAGGAGAATTTCAAACCATTGCTTTGTGTCTTGTGACAAACAAAGATACACCAAAATAAGAAAATTGGAAAAAACGAATACGTTCAAATACGCATTCGATGAGTTAAAACAATAGTAATTTACCACAGTTCAAGTAAAAACTGAAGGATTCTATGATGATCTAAACATTTTAAGAGCATGTCATCCGAATGAATCAGACAGGTATCTTTCGTTAGCTTGAATAGATGTTAGCTTTGTTCTCCTGAACACACTTTTTGCTGAGGACAACATTCAGTCACATTTTCTGAGTGTAGCTCTAATAACATTAGAAGATGTATCCACTATCCAGAACATAATTTGAGCTACTACTGCAAGTATACCAAGAAAATGTGATCAGCATTGGAAAGGATTGTTCCTAACATAAGTGTAGTCCGGAAAAAGAACTGTATTACCGGACAAAAAAATTAACAAACTAATAAATTAACAATTAACATTTACTGATAAAAAAATTAACAAACTAATTTGTTGATAAAAAAAAAGAAAACAATAAGCCAATGCTTTGTCAGTAAGTGATTCATCAATTAGCTTGGAACATGATATATTCCAAAATGTGCATAGTAAAGTAAAAACCTCCAAAACTGTAACATATCCATCACTGCATTGAAGGGTAGTTTAGAGAAGATAGTCCTGTATCTTGTGGGCTTGTGCATGCTTGTCATGATAAGCCCTTTCTACATTTAAATACTTCGCACCAATCTTTACTTGAGTATTGATCCATAGGCCCAATAAAGCTTGAATACAAATTCTGGAAATGAAGACGTAGGAAAAGAATTATCAAACGGGAAAGCATCAAAATAAACTGATGATGCTGAAATTATTCCAGAAAATAAGCTATAAATTCAATTTTTATGAGCCATCGCTCAAATATATACAACATGCCACTTCTACATCCAACTTTCCGACAATAACGACCTATATAGTAAGACTTAAACAGCAAAATCAATTTCAAATATGAGCCCTTTTCTTTCTTCGAATTTGACTGACAGTTTTATTTTATTCACATTGCTTTAAATTTGTGAAAAGAGTTTGTTAAGATGTCATTAATTAAAGATACAACTAGTGTAATCCTTATAAAATTTGGATAGATATCACTTTATAAGTCAATTTTATAGAATTAAGTTACATCTCAAACTTAAAATTTAAGATGATATCATAATCTATGTCTTTGGTATTAGATTGCCCGTTTTTATCTATGTTATAGATGTCTTTTCCTTGGACCAGTCTTGTGCGTGAGGGGGTGTGAATTGCCAGCTTAGCGACAAGTTTTACTAAGTAAGAGGTCACTAAAATACAGCATTTGAAAACAAGTTTCTTGTACAAAGTGGTGTTCATCACGACATATCAAAAAGAAACATGGAGAGCATCGCAAATTGCATGAACTAACTACAAATGAAAGGCTCCACCACGGCCAGCATACTTGCAGGCAGCAGTGGCAGCAAAATAGACTTCTCATGCACTGAGACCACAAGAAAAGTCACAGATAATATATCATAAGAAAATTATAACAAAACTATCGCATTTCTGTGGTGTGAAATATTACTAACTTTGAAAAGAAAAAAAGTAAAATGACAAAGAATTATTCAGCAGCCCACAAGTTAAACCCTGGATAATAGAAGACTTTATTTCGATTATTTGTTGAACCAGATGAGGATCTACAGGGACTGTGTTGTAAACAATCTCATCCACTTGATGAGAATTGAAGAGGCATACCAAAAGTTGGCCACATAATGCTCATAATTTCCTCTTTCAAATGGAGCAATACAGGAAAGAACCTGTTCCAATTGCTTAGGATCTTTATAATGATCAGAAAAGATCCGGAGCAGCAAAGAAGGCATCTCTACTTTTGAACTGAATGTCCCAATCGATAGAATAAGCTAATCTTACCCATTTTGTTGCATCATTTACATTTTATATTCTATACACCTAATTCTTAACACATCAAACATAGGCTTCTAACATCTTATTTTGGGTTCTCTAACATACAACCCCAAAACAACATTTTAATGTTATAGTGGATACAGTCTTCTAAATCATGTCCTATTAAGATAACAGATTTTACCTTAAATGACATTTATTTGTAACTACCCATTTAACTTTACTTGGACATATGAGTGCATATTCCTCATTTAGTAAATTCAACGTTTACATATAGAAGGGATTTCTGAGCCAAAGTGAATTAAGTATTGCATTGGATAATGTGAGAGACATAAAATCAACCATTCGTGTGCCTTCACCTAACAACTTAAGCTTTTATGAGATTTGGTCCTTAGTATGGTGTCGAAGCCTCTGTGACTAAGTAGCTGATCCTTTGTGGTTTACATAAGGTGAAGTGAGCATATGCATTGTACATGCTTAAGGGTTCTTGCACGAAAGGGGAGTGTAAAATCATTCTTGTACCTATACCTAACCACCTAAATTTTGGGAGAGATGGTCCTTGACACAATTTGCAAACATGCTTGACATGCAAACTAGAGATATTCATAATAAACTAGTCCTTGTGAAATATTAGTTTCTTCTGTTTCCTTCCTTATATTCAATTAGTAAACATTTGAAACTGCAACATTAAATTTGGAGGACCTGTAACTTTTTTAAATCTACTAATTGTCGTAGATAAATTAGTGATATTTTTTTTGTCTTTACTAGTTCGGAAAAGAAAGCTTGACTATTTATATCAAGAAAGAATTGATGACTAATCTACTCTATGTTAATAACTTAATATATCAATGGTAATCCCACTACAGTGTCTAAGGAGATTGGAGTGTAGAAGAGTGTAGCTTGTTTACATTCATAATAATTCATGTGCTCATATGGCTGAATGCATATTGTATGGAATGGGCATAGATAACGACTATTCTTACATCTCTTATGCTGTTTAATGGATGCAGATTCTTTCATATTCCACATGGATAATTCATGAAATAGTCTTGCGATATCCATTTTATCACAGGTAGACATTAGATAAACTGATTTAAGGATTGTGACTCTGCATTCTATTTTATCCCCTTTTTGGGGTATATTTATGATAACACTTCACGCACTCTGTTTCCAAGGCAGAATAGGTTCTCAGGTTAGTCTAGTAAGTTTTTTGATGCTTCGTTCAATTTTTTTGAAACACATAAAGTTCAAGTTTCATTTTTTTCCCTGCGGTTGTACAGATTTGTCCGCATGAATTTTCAATAGTGAAAATTTTACTTTGATAAAAATGGAACTTTGTTTAGAGTACCCTTTTAAAGTGTTTCGAAGTTGTCTAATTTTCTATGACTGATAATGCAATTTCAATTATTTGAAGGACATTTTGCATTGGATATATCATATACATACTCTGCTAAAGAATTCCTGTATTTCTGTTGTCTAGTACAGACACAATTAAATGTGACTCATCCAAACTCTTTAACTAAATGTGACACAAACACTATGTATCACAACAAAGATGGTCATTAACGGTATTGAGACCAAGGTCTATGATATTGGATATCTGATTTCTATCTGAGCCATTATCTTTTCGACAAACATCTATGATTCTGCATTGTGCAATATTTTATCGCAAATTGGTCTTGTATTATATTCGTTCTCGGAAATGATCCTGATAGATGATTTGTTCTTATGATGATTACTTAAGATGCTTAAGAATCCCAAATCAGTTGTTCTCACACTCCCAGGAAATGAACTAGTTTCTTGTGATCAGAAACATAAGGATCAATTGAAGAGGAAATAGTGTCAGATTCAGCAGGGGTTTTGTGAACCAGATAATAGTGATGAAGATGCTGAGAAAGACAGTGTTAATGAAAACGAGAGTCATCACTCGTAGCTAGACAGTTTAATGTCTCAAATTAAGTAGTTATATGATTATCATCTGAAACAACACCTTTTACGAAGCTTATGTTGTCTATTTTGAAATTAAATACAAGATAAATATTATGATTTCAAATAAAGAGTAGTCTTCTTTTATGTTTATGTCTCCTAAAAATACATTTATTACCAATTTGTTCTATTGTCTTTCCCGTTTCGAATTGTTTTCTTCTGATTTTGTTTATGAAGGTTTTTCTTGTGGGCTTATTTGCTTTGCTTTTTTTTTTTAAAATCGAGAGTGTCCACGATATTTTTATGCCTTTTCTAGTGCTTTGAAAGAATATGCCATAATTTTGACTTATTAATTGTTACATCATAAACAATTGAAAGTTTTCCTTATTTAAGCATTTCTGAAACTGTACACGAGCTTAATGGTTTCAATTTCTCTTTCCTTAGCACAAAAAAGGTTTATTTTCACCCATATTTATTACTACCAGCGTTTTTATCATTGCAAAACTTCTCCCCTCCTCTAGAAGTTTTCTCAAACCGAGCAAGGCTTCAAGGTTTCAACCTCTCTATTCTTGTATACGTTTTCAATAGCTGTCTCAAAAGAGTTTCATCCTTCCCCTATTTATATGTTGCACATGTTTTTATTACTTAATATCTTCTCATCATTTCAGATGTAAAAGCTCACCCTTGTTTCCTTTCTTATTTTCCAACAACTACCTTAAATATTTTGCTTATCAGTGTTTACTCCTTTGTGGCTTTATAAGAGTATACCAGGTAAGTTGCATCTTTTTCATCTCTTCTTCATTTGATTCATTTGAAAAGAAGAAAAAAATCATTTTTTTTCTTTTTCTCGTCAACTCTCATTCTTGAATTATACAGAAAACAAAAAAACACTGCATTTCTTTTGCTATTGTCATCTTTGTTCTGTTTTTATTCATCAAACACTTTAAACATTTTGTTAATCAAGGTCTCATTCTTTCTGGTTTCAAAGGAATACACGTTTGCGAGGTATCTAAGTTATGTCCTTTTTTCTGTTTTCTTTTGTTATTCTCATCTTTTTTTCCTCACAATTTTGCATGCAAATAAACTATGTTTCTTAGTCGTTTTTAATTCAGTATTTTTTTTCTATTTTTTTCTTTACTTCTTTGTAAGTAGATAAAATAATTTTTAATTAAAATTTTTTATATTAATTATTTGAAAGTCATGTTTAAGATAAATTAGATGTAATACTTGTGCATTGACAACTTTATTATTTAAATAAAAATATATAATTTGAATATATAAAAATATGTTAAAAATAAGTTTTATTAGTTTATAACTTATTGTAAATAATTCATGGTAAATATTATTTTAAAGATATTATATGCATTTTAATTTATTAGAATTAATCATGTTAATTGTATTTTTTTCATGAGATTATGATAAAAATATATATATATATCAAGCAATATAGTTTATTGAAATACTGTATTAAATATTTATTTTATAGACTATATATAACTCATGTTTATTAACATTTAGAAAAGGGAAAATTTTAATTATCCTATTTCTATAATTGTTGAAGATATGATCAGTTTAGTTTTATTACATATAATAATAATACTGTAAGTGATTTCGAATTTACATTATCAATATAAAGAAAAAAAAACAAGATAAAAAATTTGTTTTTATTTTTTTATTTTTTTCATAAATATTTTAACATACAAATAATAAATTAAAATATATATGCAATAAAAAATAATTTAATTTTTTTATAATTAAAAATTTTAATCTAGTTTAAAATTAAAATTATGCTATTTAAGTTTCATATCATATCATAGTTAAATCCAATTGTATAATTTTATATAAATTTGAGAAGAAATAATGTTAAACAATTTATTTTTCAACAACATAAATCTAAAAATGCTTTAAAGGACTAACAAATAAATCTAATTTTTAAGGGAATCAAAATTATATTTAAGTCTTAAATTTATATTGTCATGATAATTTCAAAAATATTATATCACTAAATAAAATATTATTATATTTTAAAAAAATAATTTA
>JAMLFT010010461.1:0-11814 GCA_026544285.1 Pachyrhizus erosus
TCAAAATTATCCTTGTTATTATAACACCTTTGTTTATCCATTTAATTTTGAGAAAATCTTTCTAGGTATCTTATTTCGATAAATTTTAAAACTTAATTCACCAGGAGTTACAATTTGAAAGAAATCTAAATATTGCATACACATCAAAGTAACTTGAACTTAATTATAACATACTCAGATTAATATATAAGTCAAGTCAAATATAAGTGTAAATATTACATTCTCAAGATATTTTGACTAGTAGATTAAACAAAAGATAAAGTCTAAGAGAGTCTGCAACATCTGACTCATCCCAAGAATTTCTAGTCAGATCCTTTAAAAGGATCTTCTTCCTAAGAGGATTCGTCTTTTCTACCTTGACTAGAGGATTCTAGTCAAGTTATAACTAAAGATTTTCTTAAAATATACTAATGATGTATCTTGTTAACTCACTCATATTAATAAGCAAGAAGTGTGTACATTAGCAAACATATATCTCTTTCTCTCTCTATATATATTATTGTTGAAGATAATACATGTTATAAACTATCTCAATTCATGTGATAAAGAGTAGAATAAGGACATAAGTCAACAATATCAATCCAATAATAAGTAAAACATAAAGTAAATTTTGAGACAAATGTCTTCACAATAGAGAGTTATATGTTGGACATTTCTATCAATATATATGATATTTTGTCTTTATAAAATTAATAATAAGTACTTTTTTCATTTCTATTTATAAGACCTAATTACTTAATTAATCAAGATTAAGAAAAATGATTAATATAGTTAATAGTAATAAATTTGTCCAATATATATATATATATATATATATATATTCAAAATTATCCTTATTATTAATACTCTTCTCTCTTTAAATTGTTATTAATGGTTTATTAGCCTTATTCTTAGGCTAACTTTGTAACCAAAGTCTATGCTAACTTATCAACTTGACCCAACTTGACTTTAGTTACTTGATTTGATTTGGTTGGGTCGTTTAGTTATTTCATACTTTCGCTTAACCTAATGATATTTGATTTGAGTTTTTTAAAGGTTAGAAACACACTAGAATAAGAAGTTGCATAATGTGTGTGTAGTTTTACAAACCCTTTAGTAAAGGAAGAGATATAAGTGAAAACAGTTTGCAAGCATATTGGATGTCTAAATACATGTAGAAGAGAATAGTAAATAAACACTAGTTTTATACTAACCCACTCAAGTTAAGCTACGTTTAGTTCTACCTTAATTTGAGAGGGGTTCTACTAACCAAAACAAGGTTACAAACAAGTATCTGGATTTGCATTTTTTGACTATTACAAGTAATCTCTAGGTCAATTTTGGCTCACCTAACCCAAGTGTTCTCTATGTTAATTCTAACTACAAACTTAATTGTCCTAAATTAAGTAATTTGATTATTCTTTTGTCACTAAACCACTCTTTCCTTTCACAAATCTTTACAAGAAATACAACAACTCACAATGTGTGGATTACAATGAAGCACAAATTGTAAACAACTTAGCAAAACTAAGGATGTATAAAAGTTTAAGTATAAGAGAATATAATCTCAACATAAGATTTTGTTAAAGTATTGGATGCTTAAAGTATTAGAGCAAAAAGGATGAATTCGTTCAAATATTCATTACCTTCTTTAAACATCCTTATCGTTTCTTTCTTAACTGTCATTAACATTGATATAGAAGTACATCTACTTCTCTCCACATCCTTATGTTTTCCTTTTCTTCACGCAAACTTCAAAACCTGAGAAGCTCTTATGATTTGGAAATCTACTTATCCTTCAAATATTTTATGTTTTACATTAAATGTTTTTCAAATTTCAATGTTAGTAAGAATAAAAGGAAAATATCTGGTAAAATGTATAAGCACATATATATTAGACATCCAAAAATGTGAAAGCAAAGCAACTAGATTAATCATTATTAAATATCCTGCAAGTAAAAATACATATGAAGTATATGATTTATCCAAGATGATAAAAATAGCGTTGGACACTTAAATTTTTTAGAAAAATGTTTTAGATGATTTGTAACATTCTTAATTATTATAATAATTTTTTTTACTAGTTTTGAAATTTGTGAAATAATTTGAAACTTAACTAACGGAAACAACACTTTTATATATTTTTTTTTTACCTTTTAATTTTTAGATAAAATTACATTATTTAAATTTTTTAAAAAATAATTATTCTTATTAACTTATTATTAAATATCATAACTTGATAATTCTTTAAATAATAAAAAAAATTATTTATATATTTATAATAATTACATCTAAAAATAAACATTAAGTAATATCGGCTTCACTGACACTTAGTGGACACTAAAGTGATTTTAATTAATTTATTGTTTATTTTATGAAATATTTTCATTTGCCTCAGACTAGCTGACGCTAAATCATATTTCTACCTTCATTCTGTTTTTTGTTGAAAATCTGTTTACACGTAAGTATATATAAATAATAATATCTAACTTTTAGCTTATGAATAGGATGGCTTCTTAATTTCTTTTTCATACTTTTGTGTATTTCTTTTGTTGCTAAAAACCCACAAATTTTGAAGAGGAATCATGGGCAAAATTAAAGTCTGCCATTTGTGCTATATTTTTTAAGCAACCTAACTCTTGTGACTTAGAGAAGCTATATCATGTAATCATGGAAATTCTCTAATTATTATCATTTTCCTTTCATGGTGAACTTATAATCTCCACACTTTTCTATTTCTAATTGACAGATATTTGCAGGATCTTGAAAGTCACACTCCTTCACCATCAAACAATACTTAATATAATAGAAAATTTGTGCAGTGTCCATCAACGGATTTTGTTTTTCTTGTTCTAAGCAAAATATTTTCTGCATAATATATTATACTTCCTAAAAGTGGCAAAATAATGAGTGTTAAAAAGTATTCCATCCTTATGTATGTAATTAATCTTTAAGGTTTAACTCACTATTTTACCCAGTTATCTTGGCTAATCAGCCTGAATCTTCAATCCTGACTTACTTGAAATCAGTAAATTCTTATATGGTTACTGCATCTGATCATTGATATCTCTGTGTTTATACTTGAAATTCGTATTCTTATTCTTTAGGTGCATATTCTAAATGGTACCAACATCATGTTAGACTTAATATTGTTTTTTGAGGATTGGGAATTTGATCTCATTTCCTTGATCTCTGGTGTGTAAAACTATTAGCCTTCTCATCTATTACCACTATACAATCAGTGAACTTACTTGCAAATCTTTCAGGTACTTTAGTTGATGTTGTGAGATTTAATTGTGTCAATTTGAGAAGGTATGGTAGACACTTAGAGATTTCATATAGGTACTGTTGTAGTTGTGCATCTGCAAGTTTGAATAGGTTATTGTGACCTTGAAACGTCATAATTGTCAAACTTTCAGCATAGAAAGTGTTAATTTCTCTCTTTCACCCTCTCTCATTTTCTTTCCTGTTTTGCTTCTTTGATGAAATGTTGTGGGTGCTATGCTGATCATTATTGTCTATAAGTGCTGCTCAAACTTTTAATTAAGAGGATACTTGTTTTGTGAATGTTATTATGCTCACAATACTGTAAACACCGTATGCATGTCATTTCCATTTTTGGCTAATTGTCATCTTAATATTGGTTTTCTATAGAAATAAGATGATTATCTTAATAATGATTTCATGAACTTTAGTCCTATTAGAGGTTGTGCCCGCATAAAACAATTTAAAAAGGTCACGTGCCAGCTTTCTTTCTTGTTCACGTTCATTTGTATAGAAACAACATAAAATTTAATGGGTGCTATCTTAGATAATATTAAAAAGCTTGAAGATCAACCTGCATTAACCATAAATCAAGTTTATTTTACTCATGGAAGTGTACCTCAATCTCTAATATAAATAAGAAGATTGGTTTGTGAGACATTGTTCATGATCCCCTGTTCAACAAGTTTTAAATATAGTAAGTCTGTTATTTCAAATATTGTGTAGCTTTCCACGAATGCCAAATCAAATGCAATTTGAATGCGGTCCCAAATTGGTTGTGATAAAGTTTAGGGCCAGCAAGGGGATAGTGTGCAATGGAGAAAGAAGAGGAAGGGAAGAAAGAGTCATGTGAAATTGTTATTATTTTTTAATTTCATCCATTATTATTTTTTAAGTATAATCTAAGAGTTGAAATTGAAAATTTTTATTTCTCATTTGAAACATACCCCCTCCCCTCTCTCTATAATTTATATGAAAAAATCAATTAAAATATGGTTTTATCTTCAATTTTGTTAGTTGATGACGGGCTGATTGAAAGACCACATTTGATGCACCAGTGGGCAATGTTCCTGTATATTAGGTAATATCTCTGCGTTTTTTTGTTTGGTTGTAGCTTGACTGCAAGTAAATATCTGTGTTTTTTTTTTATTTTGTTTGGTTGTAGCTTGACTGTAACGTGATATTGTAAATATTTCTCACTACATACAATAAGTTATAAAATATAGGTAGTAGGCATGGTGACTAGGAATTTGAAGTGTGATTTCTTGTGAGTGTGTATCAGAAGACACTTCCCATAATTTCTATACATTATATACAACCCATACAAATAAAAAATACAAATAAATAAAATGAAGGATGCCAAACCAATCATTTTTTAGTCCAATTAGTTACTACTATTTTTATAGTTACAATGTCTTTCTGAAAAACATCCTAATTAAAAAGGGTCAGATTTTGGACTTTGGAAAGATAACTAAGAGCAGAGTCATATGCCTAAATTTAATAGCTTTTGTTTGCCAATATTTATAATTGATGGCAAGTAACCCAAGAGGATTTACTTGGTTTTCACCACCAATGTATCATTTTTCTCCAATTGAGTTTGTATTTTACTTAGTTGTGAACGGAAGGTAGAAGAAATCTAGTGTACATAAAATTTAATGTCACACAAAAGTTTGCACTCTAGAATTTTATCATTCTTTTAAAGTTTATTGAGTAGTTAATATCTAGTGAAAATTGGTCCATTTTGCTTATACATGTTCATAATACAAACAATTAATGAATCAGTAGTTAGACATAGAACATATTATAAGCTACCCTAACTAAATTTTATTTTCGTTGACTGTGTTAGCCTTGTGTACTTACACTGTAGGTTTATGCTGCAACCATTCAAGCAAAGGTCAATGGATTCTCTGATGGTTTGTTCATGGACTCAACAACTGGAAAAATTACAGAGGTTTCTGTATGAAATGTGTTTGTTGTGAAAGTTCACCAACAACCTTATGTAGGGCAGCAACAACAATTTCTACAAATCCTTGTGGGTTGTAAAGACAAGACATTGATTTTCTTTTATACTACATTGATTTAATTAATGCTATTGGTGTCTGTAATGTTAGTAAAATATATGTATAAATAAGACTCTACAAATTAGCTAGCTTCTTGTATGGTTCTTTTATTCTTTTGTACATGGTTTAAATCTTCTTTTGTATATGATTGTTATGATTGTTTTTATTCTTTCTAAATGGTTTAGGTTCACGTAGTAGCAAATTAAAGAGTTTCATTTTTTTAAAAAGAAACATTAGAGTCAGTTTAGCCAACTCTAAATAAAAAGATAATTAAATATATTAAGATAGAGTTAGTTAGATAGACACAAGGTAAACTAAAATTAAAAAAAAAAAACAAAAGTTAGTGTTGACAAAGCTGAATCTAAATAAAAAATAATTAAATATATTAAGGTAGAGTCGGTTAGACCAACACAGGTTAAATGAAAATTAAAAAAAATAAAAAAGTTAGCATTAACTAAGTTGATTTTAAATTAAAAATAATTTTAAATATATCAAGATATAGTTGACTAGACTCACACAAATTAAATGGAAATTAAAAAAAAATAAAAAAGTTAGCATCGGCTAACCCGATTCTAAATAAAAAAGCAATTAAATATATCAAGATAGAGGAAACTAAATTGACATAAGTTTAATGAAAGTTAAAAAAAAATATATATATATAGCGTTGTCTAAGCCGATTCTAAATGAAAAAATAATTGAATATATTAAAAATAAAGTTTCTTAACATAAAGTAAAATAAAAATTAAAAAATAAAACACACTAGAGTCGACTAACTAATTATAAAAAATTATTTAAAAAAAAAAACAATGTTAGCATCTTGATGTATTGCGTGACAAATTCAATGTTGGCAAGGCTAACACTATGTAGTGTCCACCTTTGAAACCGACGCAAGCATGGTTAGCTTCCACAATTTTAGAGTCTATTTTTTATTATTAAAGTTGGCTATTGGCAGACTCTAAAAGCCTGTTTTCTTTTAGTGTTCATAAATAAATGAATTAATTAATAAAATATTTATTTTTTAATAATATCATTTAAATATAGTATAGAGTTACTTGAACATCCTTATTTCCATAGTTAAATTGTTATATTTTACCCACACAAATGCATATTAGTATTATTGAAATTCAAAATGTAATATATTCGAGTCACTTTTAATAAAATAATACAATATAAGATAAAAGCATAATCTATCCTTTTTTAGACAATAAAATATTGACACTCAAAATAACGATTCGATGAAATCTAACTCTCATATTTTCACAAGAATTAATGAAACATACTCAAAGAATTTCTTTTTGCAAATCATTTCTTCCACATCGTTAGCACTTAGAGTAGTTAACTCATTCCATCATCGTTTGTCGTATCAAAACACTAATTTTCTTCTAAGAAAATAAAATGCATGGGTGAGTCTTCCACCTTACTAAAACTAACAAACAAGGTCCTTGGCCACAAACACAAACATTATTATCATAGACAACTCTCTCATGAATCTCACACGCCCCAAAAGTAAAAGGTTAGTTTACACTTATATTCATGCATCTGCTACCACTAGAACATTTAGAACTTAGTGGTTTTACTTTACTTTAAGCTAGATAACTTATCGAGTGTTCACTTTCACCTAGGTATATAGGTAGAGTTCTCACTTATCGAAATTATCTCGCTTTGGTTGAGATTGCAAAGTCGACTTTGTGCAAAACTTCTCTCAACTCAGCAATAGCCATCCCTAAGGCCCATTAACTCGTGATCAAATCCATCATGTATCACCCTATCCTGTCATCTTTAAAGGCTTTAAGGATTGTATCCTCAACTCAAAACCCTCATTTAGTTTTATTAATTATGAGTTTGTGTAACCTTCCATGTTTTTGATACACAATTGCATCCATTTATACATACGTATACTAGTTAGTATACAATGGAGGTTACAACCTCTCTTCCACTATCTTAGTGACTTAAAATTTGACGTCAATCACAAAATATAGTCCTATTATCAACTACAAATTTTGAAGTATCACCATGATTTTGTTCACCCTAATGACACATCACCCTGAAGAACTATCATATTTTTATTACATCTCAATCCATCTTGAACATCTTCATTTTCATTATCTTCGTATGACCCACTAGAAAAAATTACTCTTATTTCGTACATACTCACTAATTAAAAATGTAAAATAATTTGTCACTTACAATATCACAAAGTTCACACCAATTACTTTATCTCATTACAAATAACATTCGTAATTCACCCATATTTAAAATCCTATGAAATTCCTCACGACTCTCAATTTTATGCTTTCTGTCAAATTCATAGTCTTTCACGTTCATCACATGTGTACTATTTGTCTTCTATCACGTCTATAATTATTTATGTATCAAGCTTTAATTCTTATTAATTATTTTTTTTTCATTATTACAGTCTCACTATGTGTTTTTATTATTAATTTACTACTTCTGTAGTGAACATCAAATTACTTGAAGTCACCCCTAATTTTACTAAATACATCCCCCTTTTAAGAGTCCAGTTACCCAATGAGAATTTGAAACTCTCATTATTTTTTCAAATCTTAACATTCAATATGACACACATTAGAATCAAATATCTAGCACATATTGCTTGAGGGTTACCCCTCCTAGTCTCCAAGGTCCAATTCAATAAAAAGTCAATAGTCAATAGTTCAAAAAAAAAAGATAACATAATAAGTTCATCATAGTGTAATGTAAGATTTTCCTATAAAATTTGACCATCAAAATAAGTCAGTAAATTAAATTACAACCACAAAAAATTAACATATACCAATTTTTCTTCTTAAAAATAATTCTACCAAATCAACACAACAATCCATAATCATACAAAGCAATGAACATGCAAAAATGGTGGAAAAAAAATCCATAGTTAAGCAAGAAAACCTCTCATACCCCTTGGTCTTCTCTTCAAACAACTTGATTAATGGTGTTGATGGAGAGTTAGAGGATTCCTTTCTACTATAATTTAATTTAAGAGGCTAATAATGGTTGAATGCTCTAAATTTTTGAGAAACTTTTTTAGAGGTTTAGAAGAAGAAGAAATGGTCTATAAAGTAAAGGAATGATCTAGAATAAAGAATGGATAAAAGTGACTTACTCATTCTCCTAATAGCCACTTAAGTAAACTTTTCCTAACTCTACCCCTTAATCCCAACTAGCACCTTCTCCTATGTCAGTATGTCTCTACCTTTTGTTTTAATTGAGCACATATGAGACCTAATTAAATTAGATCTAGACTTGTGTTGGTTTTTGTATAATTTTTAACAATGTAAAATTTTCCATTTTTGCCTAATAACAAGTAATCTAATTGGTTATATTTAACTTATTGTAAAATAGTTATTTTATAATTTACAATTAATTAATTATTGCTCTCTAATACTATTTTAATATTTTTTTAATGATTAATTTAATTAATTACTGCCTATAGACCCTTTAACAACTAATTAAATTGCTTAAATGAAAAAAATAACTAATTTCTAACTAGTTCTCTTTCTAATTTTAAATTAATAAAATATAACTTAATTAAATTTAATTATCTTAATTTTAAATCAATAATCATCCTAGAATATTTAATTTCACTAATTAAAATTATTACTAACTTATAAGTAAATCTTTTGTGTCATTAAAACTTTAATTTTCTATTATAATAAAATGGTTCAAATATTAATTAGCTTAATTATCAATAAGAATTACTAATTTTATTAAGTTTTAATTTATTTTAATTAATTGTATTAAGTTTAAATTCATTAACTAATTAATTTGATGTTTAAGACTCTAATTATTAAGTATAAACTAATTTTACTTTTAGTTAAAAATATTACTCTTAATGAGTTGACTGGTCAACTCCTTTTCTTTGACTTTTGTTGACTAGAGTTAAATGGTCTTTGACTTAAGTTAACCAAAACTTAATCATGTCCTAATCAAGATTTTCTTAGTCTAATATTTTAGTTTATCATGTTTCACTATTTCTCAATTAATTATTTCATGCTTTGGAGTCAATTCACTATTTGTTGAGTTACTACCATATATAATTATTATCATTATTATTATTTTTAGAATTAAAAATTTTAGGATATTTCTTGATTCATCTGTATAATGCTTTGGATGTTTAGTCTTATAGAAAAAATTGAAAGATTGTCCATTTTTAACACTTTGGTTCATTTTAGTTTCTTTTAGCATTTAAATTAGAGATACTATATTTTGGATGCTTAAATATGACATCAAAGCTCATGATGAAATATTAGTCCAATCAAATTATAATATATTTATAATTATTAAAATCATAGATTTTGAAGGGTCAAACATCATTCATATCTTAGGTTTTAATAGTTTTGGGGTCACAACTTACAAACATAAGGAAATCAATCTAAATTTAGTAGGATGCAATAATCCTCATATTCATTTATTCAAAAAAATATTAACATAAATTTTTTATTTCAAAATATTCACATAACTATAATAAATATATTTTAAAAATTATTGAAAAATAGAATAATCCTTTTATTATATCTTCTATATCTTGATATTGAACTTTCAAAAATTAAATCTATCAATCAATTAAATTTATTAATATTTAAAATTTCCATATTCATTATATTATATAATGATAATAAAAATAAAATATTGATATAACTATTAATGGTGACAAAATTTTGTAAAAGACTTATATGATAACACATTAATACTTAATGTCTATTTGAAAATGATTGATTTTCAAAAATAAAAATATTTTAAAAATATTCTTGAGAAATTTTAAAAACATATTATTTGTTTCAATGCACCTTTATATTTTTAAAAAATAATTTAATGACAAATATTTTTAGTGAACTAATGTTATAATACCAAATTATATGAATATTGAATTTAATTACTCCAAAAAATAATATATTATTAATAAATTTGTGAAATTTCATTCTTTGAATAAAACTCCATAAACATGAAAAAAAATTTTGTTTATATAATCATATTATTATTAATTATAAAAAATCATCCTTATCATTGTACTTTATATATAATATTATATTATTTAATAACTCTATATAACACGTGAATTTGATCAATACTGTCATTGAATTATAATTATATATTACCTTGATTATTTGTGTCAAATTTTGCGAAAATTGAATATTAATAAGGTGATTAAATGATTTATATTTTAAAAAATATATATTAAGTCAATTTTAATTTATATGAATGAGATATTATGTAATTTTTTATTAATATAAAATTTGATACATATAACTACATGAAAGAAACTTTAAATCCAAAGATGAATTTTAAGATAAAATTATTTAATTAATAGTTATTGAATGATGTAATAATTGATATAAATTACATCATTTTAATTTTATCTTTCCTAGTATATATATATATATATATATATATATTTGATATTTTGTTTCTTTCTAATACATTAATCTTGAAAAGTTTTATGAAAAGTTTCTTTCTAGATTAATAATTTTGCATGCACAATTATTTGAGAGGTTTCTTTTGCTAAATCTAATAATTAATAACAGAAAATAATACAAGCACTTAAGTTATAATTTTATAATGAGAAAAAAAAGTATATCACTAAAATTTACAAAAAGGTTTTGAATTTTAAATATTTTTAAATTGGGTTCTTAAATTTAAAAGTAAGACATCAAGGTTAATTTCTAATGAGTTAAAATTGTCTAAAATCATTACAATTTATGATGGTTTCAAAAATCTTAGAGTCTGAATTAAAAAAATTGATTAAATACCCAATTAAAAAAATAATTTTAAAATCTATTAAAATATTTGTAAGTATTTTGTAAATAATTATAGATTTGCATTAAAAGTGACTCTATAATTTGAATGAAAAAAGTTAAATAAAAAATTGATACTTTACAATTATGAACAAGTTTATTGCAAAAAGAAATTAAAGAGGAAATATGAAATCTACAATTTGAACAAAATAATTAAACGAAGAACTAGATACTACACAATTTGCATAAAAATAATTAAATCAATTAAGCAATAATATCATATAACTCATTAAAAGACAACAATTACAAATCCTTTGTATGTGAGAATGAAAATGTTTAATTTCAATGTTAAATTAAAATAGAAAGTTTATATTAAAACAGTTTAAATTAAAAATAAAATATCATGTCACTGCAAAATCTTTTGAAAAAATCATCAAACAAAAATCAAATATTTAAAATATTTGAATTATCACCTTTTAAAATATTTCAATTATCGTTAAGTTATAGTTTTAATGAATAATTTAATATCAAATGCTTTTCATTGTATTTTATAATTCAATTTTAAGCTCTTTATTTGTGTACCTAAAAGTGTTAAAAAATAGTATATTAAAAATAGCCAATTAGAATCAATAAGCTTAGATTTGATTCAATCATTCAAAATTTTATATTAAAATAAGTATGAAATTGATATTAATAAAATTATGTGCTTATAAGAAATTGATATTAATAAAATTTTCATAATTTAAAATTATTCAAATAAA